>BMAT01008147.1:10418-21324 GCA_019649035.1 Elysia marginata | reverse complement strand
TCTCTCTCTCTCTCTCTCGATCGCTCGCTCGCTCTCTTTCTTTCTATAGGTAAATCAAATCCGTTCAAAAATAAAAATAAATACACACTAATAATCCTTGAAAAATTTGATTAACAAAAATCTTCAAAGGGGGCCTAGCAGTACACACACACACACTAGATTAATATAATTTAAAAAAAAATTCATTGGATTCGTCAAAAACTTATGTAAATATTCTAAGACATTCATTGATTAAAGATAAAGAGAAAATAATAATAAAGAAAGCAAGAAGGGTTTTTCTCAAAGGTTAAAAAACTTTTATCGACTTTAAATATAAAGAAAAAAAGAAGAAACAAAGACTTTTAAGAAGGTGTTTCAAAAACAATTGCGACTTCCGACTCATTTGTCCTGGTCTTGAGGCATCTATAGAAAAAAAACCAAAAGATTAATCGAGTGATTAATTGCCTGCTCTTAAATTACTTTTCCTCAATCCGGCTGAGTTAAACTAGTCATCTAGCGTTGCAGAGCGGTTAGCGCGTCGGACTCGAGATCTGAAGGTAGCGAGTTCAATTCCCGACCATGCCATGTTGAAATTGCCTTGGGGAAAGCACTTTACCCTAACTTTCCCTAGCCTATCCACCCGTAAAATGGGTACCCAGCAACTTCCTGCATATGGGTTAAAAGTGGCCTTCAAATTAATGTACTGGTCTGCTGGTGCATTAGTGGCGCCGCTCTGTGGCGACACAGTTACGATGAGTCACGAAGCCAAATTTCCCAAAAGGGATTTATAAAAGTTTATTAAATGAATAAAATAGAACAGAAGCTTCATTAGATCCTAAAGCAGTAAAATTACGTACACATAATTAATATGATACAATTATCAGTGCCATGTCATAATTGCAACAATAATACATTTTTTTCACACATAAATGATTTGGTTCAACTTTATGTACCGTTGCGTTCTCTTCGGTTCGAGAAAATTGTTTTCTCAGATTACCTTAGAAAATATCAACCAAATTCGCTGATAGATCTTTTCGGTCATTTTGCACCACCCCAGTTTGGAATTCATGGCTAATAGGTCTAAGATTAATGTCATCTGAACATGAGTTCAATACACGTCTTAAAACTGATCAAATGAAACGTTTTTTTAAAGTTTATAACTTCCATTTCTCTACATCTATATATCTATAAATGAGGAGCGCATGAATATAAAAAAAGCTGCCGTAGAGTTCTCCTAGAGTTCTCCTAGACCGCTTACGATAAAAGCGTCAGATGTGTTTGAAATGCCTTTAAACAAAGCTGTATATTTTCGTAAAAGGGTAAAAATTAAAAAATAAAACACGACAAAAAAATATCCATTGTTTTTATAAGGAACTATTTTCTTTTCCGCTTCTTTACTTCCGTCTTCTCGGAAAGTTGTTGTGAAGTGACGTCACGTCAAAATTAGTGAAAGGTTTGACTCAAGAGGTAATTGCGATTATCGCCTTTAAATTTATTAAGTGTAAGCGATCAAATAGAAGCGGCCGGCCCATATGGTAATTCTCCCGAACCAACTTTACTCTAGATCTACATCTAGATACGGAGGACTAGAAAATATGGAATCTAACGTATTAGATCTAGATCTAAATTAGATTCAACGACTTTTTACTGTATATGATCTAGAAAATATAGAATCTAACATTATCAAGAACTGGCAGCTCTGTTATTTGTTACTTTTGATACAATTACTATTGAAAGCTTTCACTTCAAGAGGTATTTGTGGCTATCGCCTTTAAATTTGATTTGATAAGTTTAATGTGTCAAAAATTCTTATCAATCCAGATTAGATAACACGAAGACAGGGAACAATCTGATATAGATTTAGATCTAGCACGAAAACGGAAGAAAATTATGTGACCCACTCTGCAGTGAACCAACTAAAACCGCACTTTCAAACTTTGAACTCTATGGATTTGGAAACGGGTGCACAGTTTTCTTCTGTTGCAGAACATCAAGATCTATATTATCTAGACAACCACAGCAAAACAAACAAAAAAAAACATTTTTAATGCAGCCACTTGGTTAATTTTGGTTGATTCCAAGTTAATGATTCTTCATAATACATGTACGTTGTAATTGTCCAAAGTTCATGCCGGTCACAGACTTCCATGTGCGGGAAACACCTAAACATTGGCTAACTGTGTCAAAGGTTGCCGACAACGCAAAAGATTTATGTTGCTGATATTGAAAATCGTTTTTTATGAAGACAAAGAAAATTGACAAGTGGTACTCTTTGCGTGTCTACTGAAAACTGTCATGCAGATGATTTCTAGTGCACTACATAATTATCTGATAACCTGGGTGAATGAATCGGATGTGACAATTTTTATCTTCAAATGCGATGCTGTTTTGAACAAGATACTCCTCTCTAAGTTTCCAAATGTCAAAAACAAAAGATCACAAAATTATACAACTGATAAATAAAGGACAGATAAACAGTGTTATTTAACTTAAAATAGAGAATAATAAAGGATAAAGTAACGTTTTAACGGCGTTTTCTTTTTTAAAAAAGTTCCGACTTCCAACTGGACGCGAGAGAATTTGTTTTTTCTAGGTGCTTTTAAAGGTACGCAAATCACACACAAGCCGATACGTTTTTTTAAAACAGTTTTAATCTTCTGTTTGTTTTAATTGAAATTGCATGTTTGAAAGAGTTGTGTACAATAATACCTGCGGGAAAAAATCGTTAATATTGTCTGTAGAGGAAATAAACAAAGGGGAGGCAACCACGGCATATCAAACAAAAGTCACTCAGACTAATTTAGAGTTAGAGCCCTTTGAAAAATACAGACTGTCTCCTGGTTAACCTCATTTGTGTGTGGAATTCAAAAGGTAAACTCACCAACGAAGTCTTCTGTGGGCGAGGTAGTTTATTTGACAATCTCTAGTATCAAATCTAAGCCTAAAAACTCACTATTGCCTACGGGGAACTACTCTGCAAAGATGTTTTAAAATTTCATGGGACAGTCCCATAAAGTCAACTATGTTTTTATTGTTTGAAAAAATTATCTCAACGTATAAGTAAGGTAAAAAATTGTGGTTTTTTTTAAATTTTTTGAAAGTTATAGAATACCGTTTCAGTTTTTTGAAAATACATGCAAATCATTACGTCAAAAATATAACTTGTGCTTGATTTACCTACATCGTCTGTGTTGCAAAGGTTCTAAGTCAAATGTTTAGGAGGTGATTTCAATAAGAGATAAGTTTTGAATGTTTTTGCAATAGACAGGCGAAAAAAACCAACTATAACAGTTTCAATCTGAACCCCCCCCCCCAAAAAAAAAAAAAAAAAAAAAATGGTCCACCAGAAAACGGAAACAAGTTCGTTTCGAATTTCTTTAATGTTGTTTATAAAACACTTGGCAGACATAATTATATGGGAAAACTCTATTTTGATCCAAAACATATTCATTTTCTTTTAGCATTTGTAATTGCTATTATTTAAAAATATTTGGGAGGTACAGCAAGTTGTTTCTAAGATAAGGTAAGATAGATTTTATTTATACCGCATATCACATATACATATATTAAACATAGGAATAATATTTGAAAAATAAAAATAAATACACACTAATACATAATAGTCCTCTCTCTCTGTATCTCTCTCTCTATCTCTCTCTCGCTCTCGCTCTCTTTCTTTAAGTAAATCAAATCCGTTCACAAAGACGAGTTAAATGTTTTGAATATATGTCTAGTAAATGTTCTTTTGAGGCGATGGTATAGACTCAGAGAAAGATTGCAATATTAGATTACGAATTGATGATGGTAAAAATGACGATCCGTATCTTTCTTTTTTTTACTTTTAAGGACAACAAACTTTCCCTGTACCTCCGAAAACAAGGTAACTTAACTATGCAACGCATGTTTTTTTGTTGTGATTATCAACTTTTTAGCTGTAACAATTAAGTTTAGCTGATTAAGTTGGTTCATTGATTGTTCTTCGCATGGGCTGTTAGCCCTGACGTTTGCCATGCTTGTTCAACTTCTCTCCTCTGCCCCTTCGCTTAAAGTACGGTAACTAATCACTTGTGTAATATACGGGGCTGATCTGCCTTAGGTTACACAACGAAACGTCATAGAACCGTGTTTTTCAAAGACAATAGAGACCTTGCACGCGGACGACGATAACGTAACAAAACCCATAGGGTACGTGGGTTTTACAGTAGATGATTGGCTATCGGGCCCTGTTAGCCCATCAGCCATCCTAGATTTCTTTCATACCGACTTCGCTTTCCTCACCGATAGCGCATAGTCTCCAATCTACCAATGCCGGGTGAATATAATGTGATACATTCTCTGGACCAACCGTGTAATTTTCAGATTCTTTGAATTTGTCTCGCTTGTGTCGAAAGTACATGCATACCGGGTCTGTCCACGCAAAAAAATTACATACCATGATTCAGTCGAAATCTCGTAGCCATTAGCAGTGGTGCTGTAGTTGGCAAGGGCAGCAGAGCCCCATCTTTAAACATCTGCCTTACTTCAGTTCACACCAGTTCGAAGACTGTTAGGGAATTTCCATTGAGGTCATGAAGCGCCAGCAGTAAGGTCAATCCTCACATTGTCAGAGTTGTGAAGCTCTTTCCTTTCACACAGCTTGCTTGAACTTTCCAGGTCTCAGGAGTTCCATATCGTGAAAGAAACTCTGTTGGGATTGAAGGCGCTTTCTAGAAGCTGATAGACCGTGTGGTGGGTGCTATGGGTTATTTTGTAGTTGATCAAGATTGTTCTTTGGAGCTCGAAGTCTTACGTCACGCCCTACGCACTGCTTAACCAAACATAAAGCACTGCCTGCTAGAGTTTGTCTGGGACATCACGTGATTAGGCAGCATGTCTCATTCCGAAGTAAATTCAGTTCTTTAAACGGCTCTAAAGCTGCAGTCGTTGATGGTTTTTAGTTCTTGTTATTTTTCTACTCAACATGTTGTACTTATGACCTGGTAATTGGTGAAGCTGTCTCTCCCAGTTCGGGTAATCAAGCAGTCTGAGGCCTGTAGGTGGTAGGCTCACCTATTAATAAAGTCACGTGCTTTTTTCAAGGAAAGTAACTATTGATTTGACATTTGCATTAGACAGGATGTTAAAGTTCATGTGGAGACCACAAGTAATAATCAGTTGTCCCCTCAAACGTTCAGGACATTTCTAATTATAAAGACCGCTTTTACTGTTATTTCGATACTCTGAGGAGACCAGTATAGACAAAGTTAAAAAGCTGTATTTATTACTTTGGGATATTAGAACGAATAATCCGTTGTGAGAGTAATATAGGCAAGCTGAATGAGTTGCTTATAAACAAATACCTCTCCATCCCGTCCTTAAGGACAGCACTTTATAAGAAACAAAACAACGAAATTTTCACGCAAACCAAGATTTGACGATTTTACGATACTTAGTATTGATGAGAAAATACGCGAAGATGTTGAGACCCACGTTTAACTCAAGAAAAAATGTGGCAACGAGACCGACTATTTGTGCAGTCTTTCTATCAGTTATATGACAACCCTGTCTCAAAACAGAGAACGTGGCATAGGGAAGGTTGCAGAGTAGAAAGATAACCAGAACTAACAGGACGTTTTTGGTCGCCTGGATGTCTTTGCGCACTAGATTCCAGGGCTGGTTGGGCGGAACCTGACTTCCGTCTTCAACAGGAGCCACAAGTACCCCGACCTGGCATCTGAACTTTCTTGACTTGTTGAGAGAAACGGCGAGGGTAATAAATAATGCAAAGACAACGCCGAGACACAAAGCGAACATGGTGACTTTTACGGCATCGGCTACCTCCATTGACGCATGGGGACTTTCTTCCAAGGTGGTGAACGTGCTGTTTCTCAGAACTTTTTTCTTGATCTTCAAGAACATAGCCTGTAAGATATAGATTGAAGACGTTACGCAGCTTAACACGGCAATGGCCAAAAGTTGACGGGCTACCGTGAACACGTCACGCACCTTTAACGGCATCGTGACACAGCAGGTACGTACTGCGGCTATCACCATTGTACAAGCCAAGGAGGTGCTGAGCGGAAAGCTTACGGCCAGCATGCACAGCCGTGAAATGACAGACAGCATCCTAGCTTTGTCAGTTCCTGGCAGGATAAAAGGGAGAATCAACTGAAATGAGCTTTTCACGAGGAGCAGTGCCGCCAAGACTCCGTCCGAAACCGAGAGGGCAAGAAACGACCATGTTACCCCATCCTTCGGACGCATTCTGGCAAAGGCTGCAATATTTACAATGTTGGAACAGAATGCCCAAGCTGCTAACAGCAGCTGAAGTCCAAAAACAAGCACAACAGTCGTATTGTCCATTGTTGTTTGCTTGACGAGACTCCGAGGTTGTTTCTGGATGACGGATGGTATCCAGAATGAAATATTGGTCGTGTTACTGGCTGGATCCATGCCTTCAATAATCTTGTCCACCAATTATCTGTAATTTCTGCTCATGAAAACTGCAGAAAGTTGGAAAAATGTAAAAACAGTGATGCTCTTTCTAACTAAAATCATGTCTTAAACATGTCTACACAGTTATAGACTATTTCAACGTTCGTGTCCATTTTCATTAACTTTTTTTACTGATCTTTATTTTCTTCGTCGTTTTCGTTACCACTACCATGATTATTGTTTTTATTTATTATTATAAACAATCCTCATCAACAATTAGTCATTACTGTTACCATCTTTGCTGTGTTAAAATCGTTGGTGTCGTTAAAATACATATTACTATGAGTACCATTACTACAGCGATAATACCAGCATGTTCTAATAGACGCGGCTTTCTCGTTTAGTAACATTCATTTTGTGTCTTATGAGAACTATTGCAAAAGTACCTGTATCCACCATATTCTAACATTTCATGTTGTGATATCATCAGATCTGACACAACTATAAATATTTCATGCTTTTAAATTTCAAAATCGGAGCTTCAAGTTTAACTTGACTATCCCCTGATGGCGGTGGCACTGCGCAAAAATTCCTCCTGCCAGAAGCTCTTTGCAAATATTTATCATAATATGATTGATGTAAATGGGTACCCAGATGGAGGCACTGCTCGAATTTGTGATGTGCGCTCTCAACACCCTGCATACGAGTTAAAAAGTGGCTTTTGTGGCGACACAGTTTGCTGTGTAATGAAGACAAAGTTCCAGGAAGAGGATCAATGTAGTGTTATTAAAAACAATTAAAAGATAAATAAAAGAGCGTAGTGTCACATTGTTGATTCTTAATAATTTTAGCAATTAGCTACATTCTACCTAAGATGGTTAGTTAAAAAAAAACTGGGCAGTCAAAAATTATCTTTCTCAGTTTTTGTCATCATAATTACACTGTACCTTGTGATGTAGCCAGGTTGGCGCAAGTCCCCCAAGTTCTCCAAGTCCCCCAAGTTCTCCAAGTCCCCCAAGTTCCTCTTCAGTAGGCTGATTTTAGACCCGAAATCCACTGGCCAAGTCTTGTGTTACTGTGGCCCTGAACGACTGATTTCAATAAAGGAGATCATCATATATCAGCTGATTCGCTGACCCATCTAGCTGTGTGAGGTACAAACAAAAAAAAAGAACTTCTAAAACAGGAATAATTTTAAAGGAGAAGATAAGCAGAAAAAAATTACAGTAACATTTAGAGCACATTTCAAATCCGGTCTATTGTTTCGCTACCTTACTATTAAGCCTTTCACCCCGAAACACATTGTCACTATCGATACCGTATGTCTCGACATTATTGACTCTTCAAAAAGAAACCCCCCATAAGTTGTATCACAGAATGCTCAGTCAGTTCAGAACAAATGCACCGCCATTGCTCACCTACCTCGTTCATAGAAACATCGATATAGTTTTTCTCACTGAATCCAGGCTACACCCAACGGTCAACTTTCAAACTAAGTATAACTGTTAATAACATTAAACCATTCACCCCAAAACACCTCACCGGCTCTGTGGCCTATCGGTAAGACACTCGCTCAGAGATCGGGAGGTCCGGGCTTTGATCCCCGGCCGAGTCAAACCAAGGACTTATAAAAATTGGTATTAGCAGCTGGTCCGCCGAGTGTCTGGCACTATGGATTTAGTGTTAAGTCTGGTCGGCCCGGTGTCAGGATAATGTGACTGGGTGTGGTGTATGCAAGCGCTCCTTAAATCACAGTGAGGCAGCACACTTTCAATTGTCCCAAGCGCCGTCTCTGATATAGCCTTGTAGTTAAAAAGAGACGTTAAAATTCAAACAACTAACCAACTAACTAACCGAAACACCTCGACACCACCGATACAAGGTTCGACATTATTAACTCTTCAAAATAGAGCCGTTGCGCCTCCACAACGATAACGTATGACGTATTAACAACCATAGGCAGCGTGGGTATTGCAACAGACGATTGGCTAACAAGCCACCAGTGCGTCTATTTTTAGATGGCCATCCTGGATATCCTCTCCTGTGGGTTTTGTTCTTCGGAGTGGGCCGGTAGCTTATTGTCAATAGACAATTGAAAATTCTATTTCAACATACTTTGCGCAAAGCAAAAAAAGAACGTCTTGCTAATCTCGTACATAAAAACAAAACACAAAAAAAAAAAACAACAAACAAACATCCAAATAGTTCTTCTAACGGAATCATGGCTACAACAAACATGATTTGAAATGTTTCTTAAAGAACTAACATCACAAGTCATAGCTAAACAATTATTTGCCCTATTCCCACGCTTTTATTGCCCTGGTATTGAGATTTGCATGATTCATTAGAAGGGAATGAAAATTACTTCTAAAACAATCGCAGGCTATATTACATACTTTTGATTGCTACGAGTCTTGCTTGATACTCCTCGTGTCACTGTGAACTTCATCTGTATCTTTGCCCACCACTGAATTTAAATAAAACATGTACTACTAAGCCGTTCATATTTTAATATTCCAGGATTCTTTCATCATTATTGAGGAAAATTATACAACGAAACCATTCATACTTAGTGACTTCAACATCCATCACGACAACGCCATAGACATCGTTCCAATTAAAAGCGAAACTGAATGTCATGGACTGACCTAAATAATTCAGATAGCCAAACCCCAAAACCACATAATAGGTTGGGCTTTGCTTAGTCTTCCACAAACTGTATCAAGCGCTAACAAATTGAGGTTTTGCTATTTTAGGCCCTCTTACTCTTTCTTTGGAACTAGTGATACCCAGAACAAAAAAAAAATAACAAAGACAATCAGTAGCAAAAACAAACTTCGATGGACATCTAAAAATTTGAATCTCTTCAGAATGAAGAAACACTTTGGATTAACAGGATTGGATTATACTCAAAGGGACAGCTTTATTTACTTTAGTGCCTTCTCAGTTGTAGGACACCTTTTTCTCTCACGCCACCCTTGCGTAAATGTGATGATATCCCTGTGATGAAGAGAAATCGGTCAACAGTAACATCTCAACCACCGTGTTCTTTTGAGAAAGTTGGTTGGTTGGTTGAATTTTAACGTCCCAGTCAACTTCGAAGTTATATCAGAAACGGCTCTGGGGACAATTAAAAGCACGCTGCCACACTGTGATGTAAGGAGCGCTTGAGTACACTTCACCCAGTCACATTATCCTGACACCGGGTCGACCAGACTTAACACTAAATTCATAGATCTTCATCTACAGATCTTTCTCTTTGTTCTACTGCTGGATTATCTAGGGCTAAGGAGTCTAGAGTTTCTAGGTTTACACGTGGGAGATCTAGATCTAGAGATCTTTGTCTTTCTTCTACATCTTCTACTGGATTATCTGAGATTGAGTCTAGCTCTAGATCTACATGTACTTTTCTTCTTCTAGCACGAAGCCCCTGTATTGACCTTGCTTTTTCTTCCCTCTTACGTACATCTGGCTGAGATCTATTTGTCACCAAAGAAAACATGTTTAGTCTAGAAAAAAATAAAATAGATCTAGATCTAGAGTTTTAAGATGGGATGTTTGTGCAGATCTAGGAAGGGGTGGTAAAGAACAAAGAATGCCCGTGTAGCTTCGCATAAAATGGGCCGCGAAGAAAGAACCATAGACTTGAAGGTCTAGAAACTTTTATTAAAATGTTACAAGAAACCAAGTGTTATTGACATTTTATAAACATATACATGTAACTGAGTATTAGCAATTAGTCATTGCAAAATTTTCTCAGAATTTCTAGTCCAGGCGTTTAGATTATTGTGATGGTAAAAAATTGGAATAAAACTGTTATTATAGTATTACTATTATTATTATTATTATTATTATTATTATTATTATTATTATTTTGTATTATCCTTATTGTTATTAATATTATCATTAGTAAATTGCCCGCGTTTTCGCGGTTTTAGCAATGATAATGGAATTAGTTTAAGTAAGGAATGTAAGAATGGGCTAACCTCTAATTAAAAAATTACCTTCCCTTCTTTTCGTCGTACCGGTAGTATTTCGAGTTTATCTTCCTTCCGCTGGCTTACCTTCTACGCATCTATTATAATTATTGTCTTAAAGTTTCATGCCAACGCCTTCACTTTATTTTATCTCCCTACAACCTTTTCACCCTCTTCTTCTTCATAGTTCTTCTCTCTCTCTCTGTCTCCTCTCTCTCTCTGTTTCTCTGTCAAAGTCACTTTTTCTCCCACATTCTCTTTTGGCTCCAAACTATGAAATTAATTTTGATAGCATACACCTAGATCTAGATCTTGATCCTTATAGTAGGCTTTTAGTTGATCCCGGCATATGGAATTAAAACAGCTGAGAATAGTTTAGAGCTAGATCTAGTGCTATCGCAATGGTTAAGACAGAAACGTTACTTTGTGATGACCCATCGGCGTCTCCTCATTTTTGTCCTCCCTATTATACAGTTTCACTCTCCTTCTTCTTATCCTTCTTTTTCTTCTTCTTCTTCTTCTTCTTCTTCTTCTTC
>BMAT01008143.1:39437-50596 GCA_019649035.1 Elysia marginata | reverse complement strand
GAAGAAGAAGAAGAAGAAGAAGAAGAAGGAGAAGAGGAAGAAGAAGAAAAAGGAGTCGAAGAAGGAAAAAGAAGAAGAAGAAGAAGGTGGAAAAAGAAAAAGTGGAGGAGGAGGAGATATCTATTTCTGTAGAGGCCTCAAAGTCTAGATGAAGACGCACGACTGTGGGACTGGAGGGTCTGTGAGTCAAACTTTGTCTGGCTGGTCGGCGTTTAGTCCAGAGAACATTTTTCTTTACATAATATTTTCTTCCCTCACTCAGACGTTAAATGTCTTCGCAGCTATGGGCAAAGAAATCACTTGTCAGTTTGCCTGAGCGATGGGCTTTAACTGTTGGTTACTGCTGTGGGAGTTCAAATGGTAATTTTGTTGGCAAGGTCCTGTCTGCAGTGTCTGGGAACACGTGGAACCTTATGTCAGGGAATTTTAGTGGATCAGGCGCTAGATTTAAAAACGCTCTTATTCTATCACTTGATACTCGAATCACCTCCCACACTAATCTCTTACCTACCTAACATTCATTATACTCAAAAGCAGCGACGAGCAAATGTGTGCTCTCAGAGTCCACATCCGGTTCCGGTCCGGGTGCCGTGGTCTGCGTGAGTGCCTGGAGTCCGACATCGCTTGAGGTCAGATGGTCACGTGACACAAGATCAAGTGGCTCGGATCTAAGTCAAGTCAAAAAGTAAGCCAAAAACTAGGGTAAAGCTCACAGAATAATTATACCTTGGTCTATGCAACTTACTCAACAAACCTGTCAGTCTAGGTCTAGGTTGATCTAAACTTGAGCGTAAGAGTTCAAATAATCTATCTTATTTGTGTTTATAGTTTAGTCTGGACACATTAGACCTCAACAAAAATTTGCTGTTGGCCGATCCTAAATGAAATTACGTGGAAAATATTGGGATAATAACATTGACATCTTCTCGATCTGGGGATTTTGGATTGTAAAATGACAACTATCTGGGTATTGGTGCTTCAGCTTAGTTCAAACAGGAAAGAATCTTGGGATTCTAAAAAATTCATGCATTCTCACTAGTATTTTATAAATGTAGTGTTTTCATATTTTAATTGGGGGGGGGGGTGATCAATATATATTTTTCATAAAGAACATGTGGCCTATAATCTGTATATCATTTGCTTGATTCACTTCATGTATCAATATTCTTTTTGTGCTCTCATTACATCAGCAAATTATTGAAGAAAAAAGAACGTATACGTCCCGCAACCCCCACCCTCTTTCTTCCCGGTACAACAAAAGCCTGTAAACCTTCGTGTACCTTTTTAAACATTAAGAATTGCAGAATGTTTTGGATTAATATTATTTTTCTAGCAGTTACTATGTAAGTTTTATCACTTTCATGAATAATTATATATCTATACGACAAAATACTAACAATGTGACTGGGGTCACGTGCTCTCTCTGCCTTTATCAGATGGATTCTCACTGTAGCTGCTACACGCGACCGTCGCCGAGTGGTCAGTTTTGTGACCCTGAGGTCCAGTGTATCTCGACACATCGTGAGAGCATTGTCTCCAAACACGATATACTATGTTTTTCTGGACAGTGTGGACTGGAACGACTGGTACGTTACGATGACCTCCAGGCCTATTCCTGTCCGTACATTGGCCATTGGAGAGAGCAGAACGACAGCCGCAGTAAAAACCACGACCACAACCACCACCACGACCACAAGCACCACCACGAAATCAACTTCAACACCACCAAAACACACTGAAGATCCTGCTGGAAAAGGGCGCTTTGGGGAAGGAAGCGGAAATGGTAGCCAAAGGGTCACGCCATCGCAAACTATCCCCAATAAAGAAGAAGATACAGGAGAAAAGAATGAGATGAGAAGCAACGGTAAAAATAATGTTAGGAAAACAGAGACTGTGTCAGGAAATAAACAGGAAGCCGAGGTTGATTACAGAGGGGATTCTGATAGAAGGGCAAATCCAAAAACAACAGAGGAAGCTGGTGACGAACAAAGACGTAGGCCTAATAGAGAAAGAGAAACAACAGCTGCAGACACAACGTCTACAAGAAAACTAGAAGTAGATCGAGGAATTGATAGAAGAAGACAGAATGGTCAACAAACAACTAAAGCAACAAGGACTTCTGTAAAAACCACACATCGGGAAGAAGAACTCAGCAGAAGACGAAGACCTAATAGTGGAGGAGATCTCGGGAAGGAATATAGGAGACAGGAGGAGAGGGTGGACCAAAGAAGACGGGAGGAGACGGTGGACCAAAGAAGACAGGAGGAGAGGGTGGACCAAAGAAGACGGGTAATAAATCGCAGGACTGAAGCACCGCATATTCCCGTGAGACCTACCAAACCTGGTATCGTTTTACCGTCTAAAAACACAGCCCGACCATTGAGGCCTAAAACAACGGCATTAAGATCTGGCCGAATGGACCCTTTTTCAAGTGGCTTTAAACCAAAGAACACAACTACTGTGGTTTCCAGTGAGCCTACAGCAGCCTCCACTATAGAGTCTATAAGACAGAGGGACGTGAATATATCGGAAGCGGACAGCGGTAGCAACGGCAACCAATCAGAAGGCAGAGACAAGGGAGATGCCGGAAGACGTTTGTTGTGGTGGGTGCTTGTGACGTGCGGTGCCGGTGGCGGACTTTTCCTGGCTCTGGTGATGATCACAGTCTTCACAAAGCATCGCAAACGATCTGTGAAATGTCCACATTTGTAAGTGTTTTTGTTTCTTTCTTTTTACTTTGTTTCAAGCCGATAAGACATTAGGGAGTGTGTTTAAGTGTATATGGGTAAGTATGTGATGGTTTGTGTGTGATTTGTACGCGTGCGTTTTTCTTCCCCCACACCATACACCGCAGTATGAAAGTGAAGTCTTGCTGATTTCTTATATCTTTTTCCTGCTGGCTTGTATTGTTTATGCTATCTTTGCCCTTTTCTTTCCTTGCTGTTTTATGTTTATAGTTGTTTTGTAGTGCCATTCTCTCGTCTGGTTTTAATGTTATATTTTTTTACGATCATCAACAATATGGGGTCATACTGTAAATCGGTTTTCTATTGTAACATAAGTTTAGATTGACGGCATTACTTCTGTCATTATTATTATTTTACCAAAGTGCACCATCAGATTTCTACTTTACTCTATAATCAAAGAGGCTCTGGACGAAAAATTAATATTACTTTTCAAAATATGCCATTAATTTTCTCTCGAAAAGTTACAGGAAGTAAAAAAAAAACTATTACATACGTGCCATGTTGTCAGTTTGCATTAATATGTACTCAAGAGCTTTACGGCACTGAACTGGTGAGAAAGTATAAAGATGGCAGTACCTGCGGCTTTCTCTTGGTTGAGTTGAAATCAACAACGTTTTTGTAATGCGCAAATGATAAACAACTAAAAAAAGTAAAGTTGGAAAAAAACTTCTTGTTTTAGCCGTTTAAACCAAGACGTTGGCAAAGGGTCGCAATTCTTTTTTTTTTAGTTTGTAGAACATAATTATCTGTTTAAAAAGTGCAGAATAATTAGCCTTCGCTTATTATAGATGGCACACTATACTGTGCTCTTCATTACCTACAATTTTATTTTATAACGTTTTGCATTATTGTCATTATTTTATGCTTTGAAGGTTGGCGAACATTGATGTGGGATACTAGCATACATCGCCCACACCTCCATCTTTGCCGTACTGTTATAATGAAACTTTGAAAATACTTCCATGCTTATTTAATTATTGAGTTAAAGAGCCGTTCTTGTTAACCCCTTCTTGCAAAGTGCCTGCTTCGATTAAATTGCTAGAGGCTGGGTTATTTGAACAGGAGTTGCAGTTGAACTGCGCGGATAAAAAAAAGTTAAACTTTTTCAAGGAAAGTTTAACCTGATCAGTGGCTGCGTTGCAGTTTCAGAGTAAAAACTCAAGTTACCTCGAAATCAACAAAAAATTATTTTATCATGCTAAAAAGTTTTAATTTGGTATTAACTTAATACATTCATTTTATACAAATCTTCTTTCCCAAGCCTTCAACTTGTTTTTCTTTTTTTTTCCTTCCTTCCTTTGCTGCTTTAGAGAGCAGGAGCTATCCCAGACAAGCCGGTCAAGCAGTAAACTGAACGACGTCACTTCCGGAACAAGTAGAGACAATCCAAACATACCGAGCATCAATGTTAACAAGCCTACCAACTCGCGCAGCTACTCTGCTGAGAACGGTTACATACGAGCGCCATCAAAGTCTCAGCGTAGGCCGCCTCTCCCTCCGGTTTCGGAGAACGCGGCGAAAACCTCCGCCTACAGTATGAACAGCGCTGAAAGACAACGAGAGGAACTAAGCATCTACGCCACTGTGGGAGATCACCTTTTGACCCCTGACCCGGCTAGGGTCGTGAGCATAATTAGCTGGGGGTCGGAATTCGACATCCTGGAGTGAGTCATTCAACCCTATACTGCTTAAGGATGTTTGTTTTAAGATTAAAATTATGCGCATACCACAATTAACTGCATACAGTCAAGGGAATGCATTTATGTTTCAAAAATATTGGATTAGTTGTCAAGTTTTTGTTCTGGAATTTGTAGCATATATGATACGCTGGGTATCAAGGCTACTGTCCTAAATGTAACGTATATTGTGTGTTTCTGCGTAGCATAAATGATACGCTGGGCAGTATAGGTTTAATAGGCAGAGGCTTCTTTTTAGATAGTTGCAGTTAGCATCATTCCAAGTTAAGCACTTTACGTCGCTTTTGTTCTGTGCCGAATACACTGTTCTCTCTCTCTCTCGTTACCCCTTCCTATCACCCCCCCTCTCTCTCTCTTTATCTCTCTGAATAGGAATAAAAACCCAGGGATTTTCCCCAATTTAATAATAGATGCTTTAAAAAGATTGATAGGTTGCATGCCAGTAGGCAGGTTTAATTAAGGGTCCTTTTCATTTCTTTTAAAACGAGATTTCTGTTATCTATACTCAATAATAATTGTTAGGCGGAACAAACACTGTCCCTTAGATAGTAGGCGTATATTACACATTTTAGACCTATGAACACTTCGAAACTTCAATATCATTAAGAGGAAAAGCTTTTATCACTTTACAGCACAACTTGGGAAATACCGTCGCTTCGGTCTTTCTCCTTGCAGATTGCACACTCATAATTATGTGTGGTAGATTAAAAAAAATAAACTTACGCCATTTCTATTATTGAGTTATAAAACGGTCTTTGAACTACTTTTGATGCACAACTCCGCATCAGTTGGTAGAATAAGGTCAGATTCATCCGCGCTGTGGCGTTTTCTTACAGAGAACTAACTTGTTACTGGTAGAGCAGAAAGTTATGAAGTTCGCCTAAATTAGTTAAAGTATTTTTTTCAACTTTTTCATTTAACACGGGGAGATAATTATCGTTTTTTTAATGAGTGCTCTTGCTATCACTCATACTACTTACTTTTTGTCACCTGAAATCTTGTTTGTTTGTGGAGCAGCGTGGATCGGTTTTTAGCGCGTCGCACGTGTGATCCTACGGTCGCGGGTTCGAGTCCTAACCACGACACATGATGTAACTGCCTTAGGAAAGCTTTTTATCCACACTTGCATCAGTCCATCCACCTGCAAAACGGGTACTGGCTATAGGCAGTGCTTAAAATTTGTAGAATTTTAGTATTTGAGCGCATATCAGTCAGCCGTGCTGTTATGCTCTGAAATATGGGTTAAACTTACTTTGGTGTTTATTGGCGTGCTGTGGAAAATATGTAAAGTCTTGAGACTGCCTTCGGCGATTGAAGACCATAAACTATTTTTTTCTAACTCACAGAACTGTAAAACGGAAATAATCTGGTCTGAATGTGTAACAACAATGTAGATGAAGAGCAGTACAGACCTGAGAATTGTGTCAAACTGTAGTAAGATAAATCTATATTTTTATAGCCAGTTTAGTGAAAATTTTACCTTATATAGTCACTTTTGAGCCACCAATGGTTCTCCTAATTTAACTCTACAACAATTGCCGGTCAACATCCGGTGCACCATTTTATATCCACGGATGGACGCTGCCAGCGTCCGATGTATAGTCATAACTAAGAAGGGGAGAAAGACGATGTACGAATAAAACTATGAAATAGTTTGACTTCGGAAGTTGATTATAGTAGATTGAACTTCCAAGAGCAGCTAAATTTAACTCTTTTAGCGATTTTTGCAGTGATCTAGAAGCTACAAACCCACATGTAGATCTAGACTTAAATTTAGACAGAAGTATGAGATAATTACATGGTTAAAGAGTTTAAAAAAATAGATTTAGTACAAACAAGACGTCGGGCGCTGTTGTCTTAGGACCGCTCATGAACAGGGTCTTCCAGCCGGGTCTTCCAGACGCACTGCTTCGGTCGTTCCTTTTCACATCTTCGCGACGAGGGTCTTCCAATGTCCATTCCTCTTGCTTTCCATCACATCTTTTCCATAAAATAGTTTCCATTATCATTATCATCAAATTATTGTTTGTATTACTTTAATTATTGATTTCATTGTTATTTTTTGTGTCTGTGTTATAACAGAGAGCCCAAACCGGGAGTTTACGGCAATATGTCCACCGCAAAAAGCCTGGACAAAGTTTACGGCAACTTAGACCTCACCTATAGCAACTTGACATCCGCAACGACGATGGCCACGTCAACACAACCACAACCACAGCCACCACCCCCATCATCATCATCATCTATTCCTGCACCAACAACAGCAGCAACAACGATACCAGCACAACCCGATAAACTGACGTCGCCACACCCCTACGCCGTGCCTCGCCGGCAAACATCATCTTCGTCAGTGCCGAACTTCTTAGCACCACCGCCACCACCAACATCACCGACTTACGCTCCGCAACAGTCATTTTCGCCATCGTTACAACAACAACAACAACAACAACAGCTTCCAACACCATTGCCAGGCTTGGATCTTCCCAAGGAGCAGTTGCAGCAATTAGTAATGTTACTGCTTTCAACATCCTCCGGTGACACCAATGTGGATCAATTGACACCCTCTTCACCTTCAAGTCCAAGTGCTACGAATGCTGAAAGCACAGTGCAACCAACGTCTCCGACCTACCTTGTACCTAAAAGTCCCCTTTCGCGGAAACCCCAGTAAAACGTCTTCTATACATTTTGGAAAATAATGTGGCTCAAATAGATTGTTATCAGGTGTTTCGTATTGATCATAGTTATCATAAAACAATAAATATATGATACACTTTAGTGGTCAATTTTATTGTTCGAAATATGGCATAAACATTGAGCATTATCAGATCATGCGAAAGACTTATGGCTTAGTTGCACCTAACAGGACATGGGCAGCAACTTACAAAACAACATGAGAGTAAAAAAGAAAATTAACAAAGCGCGTTTAAATAGCGCCTTATCCATTAAACTGCGCTTTGACATACATCGCCGTGTATAACAAAATCAGATATGAAGAGGATGGCATTATACAGGACCTTGAAAGTTCTAAAACCAAAAAGTACACTTTTGACACCTACACATCTACCCACTTAAAAAACGCCTTCTCACTGCACTTGTTTGAACCAATAGGCTCATATCACTGCTGTAATCTTTAATATACCACTCATTACTGTCACTTCAAGTACGCACCTTTCTAAGGATAATTATTACTGGCTAGTCTGTGTGAATTATTTATACAAGTAGGCCTACTGAGCTGCGTGAAGGATTTTCCTACCCAAGGCCAGGCGCAAGCTAAACCTTTGTGTAAAAAAAGAACTCAGCGTAAAGGGCGTACAGTAACTACAGCAACAAGAAAACCTCTCAATCAGCTGTCAAGTTCAGAGAGAAAACCAGCGTGTTGAGCAAGAGTTACATACAAAGCTCTAGTGGTCTTATTTTAACTGAAGATACGTTAAATGATGAAAATCATTTTTACTTAGTGATTCAGGTTCCATCTTTGACTCGATACAGGCCTACTTGCATGGGAGCACAAAAGTAAACATGTTTTGTTTCTGGGCTGTATGCGCTCAAAGGTACGTTCCTAAAAAGGCCACATTTATAATTCTCCTTTGAGCTATTTTAGGTCTGTTGCAAATAAAAATCCCGTGTTATAGGTTGAAAAAAAGTATCGCTTGAATCAACTTTTTTTTGGGACTATTTACTTTGACCTGAACGACAAAACAGACCTTCAAAACTTATCTAAATCGCATCATTATATTAAGTCCTTGCTTTACTGGTTTATTTTGTTGATCTTTCACTTTTTAGCATGTGTTTATATATGGTCTAGCTCGGAAGGATGAAATATTTATTGTGTATAATTTTATCATTACGTCTTGTTGTACGCTTTAATAAAATCATCTGTATTCTTCTTTAAAATTCAAATTTATTCCACACACACATCTTTGTTTCGATAATTGAAATTCTTACCACCACCCTCCTTCCTTCCCCTCTCCCATAAAAATATTCAAAGAATTTCTGTCCTCAAGTTATTGAACACCTGAACAAGACTAAGTACGCCAGCTTCATTGCGTCCGCGGTCAGCCTATACTCTAAACCTTGCTTGTAATTAGTGTGTCGTTTCGGTACCTATTATTTCATGGTACTTCAGGTATTCATCAGTCGTTCATACACACAACGACCAGCTCTGTGCCCTAGTGGTAAGACACTCGTGCAGAGATCAGGGAGATGCGTGGTTCGATCCCCGACCGAGTCAAACCAAAGACATTAAAATTGGTATTAGCAGCTGATCCGTCTAGTGTCTGGCATTATGGATTTAGTTTGAAGCCTGGTTGGCCCGGTGTCAGAAAAATGTGACTGGGTGTGGTGTACGCAAGTGCTCCTTACGTCACAACGTGGCAGCACACTTTTAATTGTCCATAGTGTCGTCTCTGATATAACGTCGAAGTTGACTGGGACGCTAAAAATTCTAACAACAAGCATACATGCAACGAGACCATGCCAGTTCTAGCCATGTCTATTAAATTTACTATTTCTCTCTACACTGCTAGGTACACATAGCATTGTATCAATCTTGATATGAAAAGTGTTCTGAGTGTGCCAAGAAAGTTCAGCTTAATTAATACATTGAATGTGAATGGACACTGATCGCATGAGTTCTAAATGCTGCTAATAAGTGTATGAGGGAATGTAAGTTTCCATTGTAATCCTAGCTCTAAAATTCCTCCTTTTACTCTTTCACAGTTTTCTTCGTGTTTGTCACAATAGTATACAATCTAATATGATCTTCGTTCTTAATGTATCTGTCATGTACCTATCATTTGTCCCAACAACACCAGTTATATATTTTTCGATACACCCCATTGTTCTATTGTATTGACTGAATAAATTTTATATCTATCATTCTAATTTTGAGACGTAAAAAAAAACCACATTTAAAAGCTTATTGAACTCGGAATGGAGAGTTGAAGAAGAGTATGAATTGTACAATTTTAATTGTCTGTGAACTTTCTGGGCTGTGAAACTGTAAGAGAGTTGTATAAATATTGTACATTGAACATTTACCACTTAATGTGTATTATCTTTTGCAAACGAAAATAAAAAAGCAATATTTCTCAAACTGCTTTTACTGTAACCCACTATGTTAGCTGCAGAAAGGTCAAGTTTCTCTCTCTACTGCTTCTGTGTCCTAATACCTATATTATAACTTTAGAAACAAAAATAAAAAAACATGACCTGGTACAAGCAGGATTTGATCCCTCACCCCTCTCTGTACTTGTTACGCATCCATATTTTGCAAAGAATACTATTAACTAATGCGAGCTTTAAACCGGCACCTCTCTCTGTACTGGTTAAGCATCCAAGTCAGCCAAAGAAATAACCTAACTCAGAAAGGATTTGAACCCACACCCTTCTATCTGCATTTGTTAAGTTTTCCCACTCAGACAACGTAAGAACCTGATAAAAGCAGGATTCGAAACCACACCCTTCTCTGTACTTGTTAAGCATCCAAGCCAGACAAAGAAATAATCTGAGTAAGACAGGACTTAAAGATGATGCGGGGCAGTGTGGCAAAGTGGTTAGCGCGTCGAACACGTGATCCTGCAGTATCGGGTTCGATTCCTGACCATACAATTTTGCAATGGTCTTGCATATAGGTTAAAAATGCTCTAAATTTTCTAAGCAAGTCAAGTTTTTTAACTAAGGTATATATTTTAAATCTGAAAGTAGTGATGTCACTATATTTAGAGCTAAAATATATACCTTACTTAAAAAATTTGACTTGTTTGTCCTCACAGCTCTACTGCGACTCCCGCGCTCAGGCAGAAAGTGAAACCACACCCCTCTCTCTACTTGCTAAAAACAAGAAGAAGAAGAAGAAGAAGAAGAAGAAGAAGAAAGAGGGAAAGGAGAATGGAAGGAGAAAAAGATTCTGATTAGAAAGATGAGAAAGGTAAGAGGGAAAGAGAAGAAACGGCAGAAAACAGAAGGTGTGCTGTCTTTCTTTGATTAAAACTTTTCAAACTTTCTTTCTCTCTCTCTCCACTCTCTGTCTCTGTCTCTGTCTGTCTGTCTGTCTGTCTGTCTCTCTCTGTCTCTGTCTGTCTCTGTCTCTGTCTCTGTCTGTCTCTGTCTCTGTCTCTCTCTCTCGTTTCTTCCAGCCAGTTACCATTCATTCCTTTACTTATATCTTCATTACTATTTCTGTTATCGTGTCCTCTCTCTGACCCTATTATCTAGTTTTGTATAATTATGATTTTATTCTTTCTCTGACTTCCTTCTTCTATTATAATTCGCATGATAGGAGACACTAAGGGTTATGACTAATACTAATACTAACAAAACCTCCCTCAGTTTTCTTGGTATCTCAAACTATCCGTCTCTCTCTCTTTTCTTTCTCCCTTTCTTTTTTCTTGTCGCTCTCTCTGTATCTTTTCCATCCACATTGCTAAGCATATTGTTATGTCTATTTTTTTCTTCATATTCTACACTCTCTAAATACATTTTTATAGGCATCGTTATCACGTGTTGGGTGCAAAATATTGTTAATAAAACCAACAATTTAACCCTTTTTTGCAGTAATTTTAATTCCACGCAAAAGAGTTACACACAACGCAATGTTAACTTCATAGATTCACCTTCTACATTGGTATCGCTAGTGTCCTAGCGTCTTTTTCCCACGAATAAGTGAGAGAGGGAGGGAGAGAAAGTGAGAGAGAGAGAGAGAGAGAGAGAGAGA
>BMAT01008142.1:3827-19100 GCA_019649035.1 Elysia marginata | reverse complement strand
AGATTTTCAGTGTTTCACATGACCTGGTAATATCAGTTTCATTTGTTTAGATAAGAAAGAAGCGCAAGTATGGACTAATAATACAATTCATCTTACTTTTCTGTCGAAACTTACGGGGAATAATATAAAAGATCAAGTCAAACTTTGGTATGTTTTTGCTTTGACTTTTGAACAAATACAGAGCTAAGCTTTACCATTTAAAGAACTAAAAGAACAGAGAGAACTACACTCAGATAGAAGGAGAGATAGATAGATAGATAGATAGATAGATAGATAGATAGATAGATAGATAGATAGATAGAGAGAGAGAGAGGAGGAGAGAGAGAAATTATTAAAAAAAATTTTGCTACTAAAATCAAAGAGTGGTTGCTTGATTTCCTTTTTATTTTCTTTATAAGAAGTGTATCGGAAACACATTGGCTTCGCAATACTGCTGAGGAGTAACGTAATCCTCCTTAAAAAGAAATAACTTACAGTGGAGCAAACACTTGGACAGAACAAACACAGCAAGTCAGGGAAAGTGTCTGCTCTTTAGCACCAAGAGATTGATGACACCTGGGATGAAACATCTGAATTCCAGGCTTTAGTAGCGCATTGACACCCACAATAAGATCAACAACAACAAGTTATGTGGGAAACAGAATGAAAGAAAGAGAGAGACAGAGAGAGGGGGTGAGTGAGAGAGATAGTAAAGAGAGACAGAGAGACAGAGAGAGAGAGGGGGGTGAGTAAGAGAGATAGTAAAGAGAGAGAGAGAGAGACAGAGAGAGAGGGGGGTGAGTGAGAGAGATAGTAAAGAGAGAGAGACAGACAGAAAGAGAGAGACAAAGACAGAAAGACAGACAGACTTAGAGAGAGAGATAGAGAGAGAGAGAGAAAGAGAGAGAGAGAAAGAGAGAGAGAGAAAGAGAGAGAGAGAGAGAGTTAAAGAGATGGTAAGGAGCGATGATGTATGCGTTGCTTAAAAAAAAACAAACAATACAAGAATAAAACGTGAGTGAGCGGCGAACGTTCATCAGCTGAGCGCTTGAGTGAGTAAAGTATGCCCGGGGACAAGGAGTGAACCGGGCTGCACACAAGTCTGGGTAAACTTCGATTGTTTGCGTGATTTATCACTCTCAACACCAGTTGTTTAGATGCTAGCTAGACTTTCACCCTCAAGCTGGCCGCGGCAAAACATCGACTGATGAGACGTAGACACAGAACAAAACAGATTGTAGGACTTAAATCCTGTCTTTCGCCCGCTTCTTAACTCTGATTTTATTATTGTCTATAGTTTCTTTCCTTCTTTTCTATGTATACTACATTTTTCTGTATATTTTCAACGATATCTACCTCGCACCCCCTCCCTCTTTAACTATCTTTCTTTTCTGTATCTGTTATTCGTACCTTTCTCTTATAATGTCTTTGCCTGTTTCTCTGCCCTTCTGCTATAATTATATCTTTGGACCTGTCGGTATTTTTGTCTGTTTAATCTCTTTTGCGTCTGCTCTTTACTTTCTTGTGTCTTTTAGACAGTCTGTCAGTCTCTTCTACTTTCTTAGTCTGTCTATCTGTTTCTGTTTCTTTCTCCTCTCCCCTCTCTCTCTCACGCACTCTTGTCAAAGCTTTGTTTGTTCTGTTGGAAGAGAGATTACCACCGTATGGACAGTTTTTACACTAGCAAAGTTGAAACATGTATAGTTTCAAAAAGCAACTACAGATAACCTTGCACGTCCCACCCCCATTATAAAGGAGACCCTCCTTTGCAATACTTTCTTCCTATTCATAAGTAATATCGCAATCTGTGTTATGAAATCAATTTAGCTTACCAAGAGATTTTTCAAAGAAAAACTATTGCAATGATGAACCGTAAAAACATCTTTAAAAGTTTTGGGAATCAATAAATTAGTATTAAATTGAAACACTTTTGTATTTAAAATTTGCCGCATTGACTGAATAAAATAAAAGCATTTTAAAAATTACTGGTACCACTGCTGTTAAAATTATTCTTAAGATAGATAACTTAAATTGTCTTTTTTGTTCATGAATCTGAAAATGATGAAGCAAGCCATAATAAGAAGATGTATGGAGTAATACTTTTTACCAACCATATTGCGGGACCAAGAGTTATGTTTTCCTGATACTAGATTTAACTACCTAACAAGGTGTTAATACCTTTTCACTAAGTTCTTAAAATTATCTTTAAAGTACACATTATTGTAGAAGAAAAGAACAAAATAGAAAGACGAAAATCAAAAAAAGCAAACAAAGAACAGACACAAAGCAGTAACATCTAGAGAAGCAACAGACACGCAGAGACACTTACATAGTAAAGAAACAATAGAGAGCAATGACAAGACAGATAGTGGACACGAAACAGGCAGAAAGAAAGTGAGGTGGAGAAGGAACGACAGAGAGAGGTAGAGATAAAGAGAGATAAATAGAAAGATGGAGACAGAGACATTGTCACCCCCCCCTCTATCTCTCTCATGTAAAAAGGATTCGATTGTACGAACTGCAAGAGACTGAAAATGACGAAAATATAGAAGATATTCGCTTCATCTAATATCTAGTAATCTTTTTTTAATGTATTGCATGAACTAACAAGCAATTCAACCAATCAAACCAGTTCACAAATAAAATAGGAAAGACTTAAGTGGATGCCACTTTTTTAGTGAATTAAAGAATTTCAAAACGCAGTCTGGAACGAATGACAAACTTACTTCTATATAATATGGGAGCATTTGACCTTTATTACTTATAGTGAATGAGAAAATGCCCATACACAAATGAAAGCGTAACACTTCCAGACATAGAAAGACAAAATAAAAAAGAAAGAACTAAACTTTACTACGAGCATTTGCCGTTTTCGACTCTGAACTTCATCTTTACCATTTTTTCCAAGATACCATTGTGTTAATGAGATGATCACCATTAAAAGTGCAATACGGGTATTTTTAAAACTAATTTGTCAAGCCTTAGTCTTTCTTTAATGATAGAGTTTTGAGGATGAAAAGTATAGATGGCAAAAAAAACAAAAACAAAACAATTAAAGCCCTAATCATCAATAGGGTTTCAGTTCGCCACGGCGGACTCAGTATCCATCGCATTATGGTATTGATTGGGAGTCTTCAAAAGAGAAGATAAGAAAGAGGATTGTGATGCTCAGAGGGGTTTTGACTGCCGCTGCGCACGCCATGTTCAACTTCATCAGGACTTTCCTCACTCCCCTGGCATCACTGCCACCAGGCGGCACGCCTTGCAGCCTTACACCTTGCAGACAGTGTTGTAGAGGCGGACCGTGTGGAGAAAAATAGCAAGGGCAAAAAAACCATTCTTGAACAGTGTGAGACTAAAAGAAGTGGCAGGGCCAAGAGAGGTGATGGGGCCGGAGGTAGGAGATTATAGAAATCTAGATTAATATGAGAAATAGAAGATAAAGGTGACAAAGATATGGATTGATTGGTTTTGGAAAGACAAAGAAAGAGGCAGAGCTAAAAACAAAATGTGGATGATGGATAGACACTGAACACAAACAACTGTTAGACGGCGGGAACCAAAACAGCAACGCCGGAAACAATATAAATAGCATTACTGACAGCAACAACAACATCATGAATGCTGACGATTACAACAAAAAAACCAACAACATTAACAACACCAAAAATATAAAAGCAAAACATTAACAACACCAAAAATATAAAATCAAAACATTAACAACAACAACAACAACAGCATAAATTGTATTTTTTTCAAAGTATCAGAAACTGCAAGGAATCGCGTGACAGTTGACTTAGCAGTAGTCAGATTTGTTGCCTGTTAAGAGACGCACATCTCTTTGCCTTTGTCGAGCATTACATTTCCAAGCTTAGTCAGATTAGTATTTTTATGTAGTTATATTCATTTAGTTTTCAAAAAAAATATCTTTAGACAATGTTACTGTTACGTTTTTCCCAGTGCATACAAACGCATTTTGCAGACATAAATTAATCTTCATGATCAATGCAATTTATTTCATCCACCTCTAGGTCCTATCTTGAGGCAAGGTATAGCGCAGCAGAATGATTGGAGCACACTTTTTGGCGTCGTGGTCTAGTGGCAGACGCTCGCTTTCGAAACGATAGGTCAGGGGTTCGAATCCTTCTTTCGGCTGGTCGACGTTTAGTCCTTGAGAAAGGCTATACATTTCTTCGCCTCACTCATGCGTTGAAAGAGTACCCGACTATAGGCAGTGAAGGATCTTTTCAGAATGCTAGAGTGGTGCGCTTTATTAGCTGCTCCTCTCTGATTTCAGGAGGTACTTTGGTTGGTAATGACCTGTCAAGGAACCCATGTAAAGCGCTTAGAGCATATTAGTGGATAAGCGCTATATAAAAACGCTCTTAACTTTTTTTTTACTTTTTACACCTTCATGAAGATCAAGAGTGTATCCTGACACTAAACCAGGACTGGTTGAGTAGAGGCAGAACCACGGCTGTCATTTGACTTGCTGCTGCCTCGTCCAAAGTTTTTATTCACTGCGACACTCCTTGACCAAAGACCAGTGACGGTGGCGTATCTAGTTGGATCTAGACATTTCATTTTCAACATATTCTGAATATAATAATATTGATTTTTCCTCATTTTTTTCTCAATAATAATGTTATTTATAAATCAATCAATCATTACCTTTCCAAGCCTAATTAATTCATGAAGGTACAACAAAGGGTGTCATCAAAAGTGTTAGAATATGGGCAAACTTGTTTTTAGAATATGAATAAACCAATGACTTCCTTTCCTCTAAAAAAAAACGTTGTTACGCACTGTTCCTGAAAAGTATATTTAATATAAAAACAACAAGTAAAAACGAGTAAGTTTTTTGTCAAGCCGGGGTTTTTAAAAACACACGTATTGCTAAAATACTAAAATTAAAAAAATTTGACATAGATTCAGATGTGACGCTCTACAGTATTTCAGAATAATGTGAAAAGTACAGCTTCTCAAAAAAAAATAAAAAATCCACTATAAAAACCGGCAAAAAACTGGTGTCCTTCTCGCGGAAAAAGCTTGTGAGCCCTGGGGAAATAGACAATTAGAGAGCAGGCAAGCTGTCAACGTATCCACCCAGTGCAGAAATGTGGGCTCAGGTCTCCCTCTTCTTAGCTGCGGGGTCCAAACCTGACGCTAAACTAATGAAGACACGATCGCCCCTGGGCCAGCCTACTGACGCTGCAGGCCCGCAACTGGTACGACGGAAGTTGGGGTTCTGGAAAGCCTAGCCTAGCCAGCGACAAGTTCCGGTTTTGTAATTCTTTTTAGTTTTGGACATTTCGGGACTCGCAAAACTAATGACTAGCAGGAAAATAATTTTTTGGGGTGCCGTTTATTTTTTGTGTTGACAAACGTGTTACGTAAGGTCAAAGTGCAACTAAAAAAAGAGGATGTGTATTGCTGTGACTCATAGTGTGGGTCTTCTTTGAAATAACTCACAAATCTCCAACATTCCAATGATACGTCTTCCTTGCCTCGTGCCATTTCTTCTTCATCTTTTTCTTGTTCTTGTTCTTGTTCTTGTTCTTCTTCTTCTTCTTCCTGTTTTTCTTCTTGTTCTTCTTCTTCTTGGCCTTGAAAAGCACAAATTCTGCTTTATTAATAAATCATTTTCATTTCCTGCGAAATAAAGTATCTATGTTCACAGAAAACGAAAGTTATAATTTTTTAAAACTGGTAAATTACACAAAATATAGCTTAAAAAAAAACAAAAGCCCGGTTGGATAATATTTTAAACACATTACTGGACATTGAAATTTCGATATCACAATACCAGATGTTATTCAAGGAGGTTTATACTCAGGTTCCCTCAACACAATTATTTCGCATGTTTTTCTTTACTTACGCCTCGCTCACATTAATTTGCTTTATTTCCTATAGTTGGCTCACATCATTTCGCTTTATTTACTGTAGTTGATTCAAAGGATACCTATTGAGCGTTACATCAATTATTTTACTTTTTATTTCCCATCGCTACATATCCATGTGAAGGTTGAACCCTGAATAAAACTTAGACATAAAAAGAATCGATTCTTTTGAAATGATGTGCTGCCGAGTTATAGTTATAATTTCCAGATTAAGAAAAATATAACTAAGAGAAGTGTTGGAACATTTTGGATAATAATTATCAATACTATTGTAGACGATCAAACAACTACAATTCAAGTACTTTGGACACACAAAGCACCATGGAAGGTTGGAGAAAGGCTATTCCTGAGTCAGGGATACATGGCGCTAGAGGCACAAATCGACTCTGTGGCCTAGAGGTAAGACACTTGCTCAGAGATCGGGAGGTGCGTGGTTCGATCCTCAGTCGAGTCAAACCTAGGACTTTAAAATTGGTATTAGCAGCTAATCCACCTAGTGTCTGGCATTATGGATGTAGTGCTAAGTCTGGTCGGCCCGGTGTCAGGATAATGTGACTGGGTGTGATGTGTGCAAGCGCTCCGTACATCACAGTGCGGCAGCACGATTTCAATTGTCCCAAGCGCCACCTCTGTTATAACCTTGTAGTTGAAAAGAGACGTTAAAATTCAAACAACCAACCAACCAACTAAAGGCACAAGAACGCCAGCTAGGATATGAAAGCAAGACATCGAAGACGAGTTTGGACTTACAGTGACACTGGCAGCAGGTCGATTGGTGGACGATAATTTTATGAAGTTGGCTTGAAGAAGGGTTTCGAAAACAAGAGAAATCCAAGAGAAATCAGCTGCCAGGAGAAGAGAAGAAGAAGAACTACTAGTGACCTCAACCCACTCTTGCATCGACAGAAAAAAACCAGAGTCCTTGATACCATAAAGATGGTCCCAGGTGATAGTTTTCTTGGTTAGATACTGTTACAGCTAGGCACCTCAGGCTGTGGTGTGCTCATTAGTAAGTCTGAAGCCTCCTGATATCTGAGTGTTATGTTAGTTTTCCTCAGGCCATGGGCAGATCAGTGACACCACTGACTTCTCAGAAAAAACCTGATCCAGTCCGAACAATCCTTTGTTCACCTTTTCTGCTCTTGCGATTTTTGTGCGTGTGAATGTATAAAGGTGACGAAATGAAATTTGTACATAGGGAACAGTTTTTCTTAGTAAGTCAGAACTACTTTAGTTTAGTTATATCCATAGCATTGCATTCTGTCATATAGAACATTTTGATTACAACCATAGTCCTAACGACTCAAATGTCGGAAAAACAGAAATTTGAAAAATTTTGAAGGTTGCGTTTTCTTTTTAGAGTTGTTATTATAATGTTTTCAAAGATCTATGATAATTGCAAATATTAAAAAGCTCAGAATATTTTTTGTCTAAGTATCAACTGCCAAACCTTTGTTTGTATCGGTTGGTCGCAAGACATGGAAAAAAATGGCGTCTGCATTTTAGTTTGCTTCTACATGGAACATCGTGTCAGAATAGAACATAACAGTTTATGAAGTTATCATTATAAGTATTGTCTTCGTATTATAAACTCAAAGATAACGCATCCACATAAAGGAAGTATTACTATTAGAAGAGAAAGTTTGTTACCACCTCGGAGTGTTCAATGTAAGCGGTGTGAGAGAGATTATATTACTCGTTGAATTCAAAATCGTGACTAATCTTTGTTAAACGTTTTTTTTTTGTAGAAGCCAATGTTGTGAACTAAGAAAAGCCTCTATACAACCGCAGCCATCGTGTTGAACCCAAGAGCAGTATCAGCATGAAGAGATAAACAGAGGCATACGGCGTACACCTGCTATTTTATACATTATCATGCCTTCAGTGTTGGAATAATACAAACCAGTATTATTTTGCCATCAATAAAAATTTTCCTTCAAGTTCAAGACTTAAACAAGCGTGTTGTTTTTGTAATGACCTAGCAATATAGAAAAAAATGAAAGAGAAACAGAAAGCGAGGGATAACAGTATTAAAGAGCCTAAAGTAAAAGCGTTTTGAAAGAGCTTTTTCATAGCGCCTCATTCACGAAATGCTCTAAGCGCTTTACATGATTGGGTTCCCCGTCAGGCCATAAGCAAACAAATAACCTTCTGAACTCATAGAGAAGCAACTATAACAACGCTTCACGCTAGCATACTGAAAAGATTTTTTGCAGCTAGAGTGTGGAAAAAATAGAGAAGATATAAAGAAGGGGTGAAAGAGAGGTGGAGGCAGAGGGTTACAGGCAAGCTAGAAGTGGAGAAAGACAGAAGGATACCTGACGATGAAAATAGATGACTGAAAAAGGTATCATTAAGAAAAAAAAAGTCTATGAAATCCAGTGATGCTACTCAAAGGTTATAATTTTCCTTTTGATGAGGTCAAGATCTCTATTATCATAAAAAGAGCATGGCGGGGCTATATCAGATAAAAAGGCCACAAACTTTTATTAAGACTTTAGCTTTAAATATTGAATAGCTAGGACGTTAAACGACATAGTAATATCGTTTAACAATGGGTTTGTCAAAAAATTAATTTCAAGCGGCATTTTATGCGAGCCAATATCTTTCGCGGTTGGCTAAATTAAACTAAAGCCTACGAATTCATTTATTCTGTTTGAAAGATCCCAAGATTTTACAATTATTCCTCTTGTGTTTTTGTCCTCGGCAAGCAATAGCCGTAATGGTTTTGTGCGAACTGACTCTTTGGCATCATTAATACAATGCAGTCAATTCATGGAAGAAAAACCGTTTTATGTTCCGTTAAATATTTCCAACAACATTAAGTCGCAAAAAAGTGAGCAAAAGCTAAAATTTAGACTACTATTTATCGCTTTGAAGGGCATTTCTAATGGCTTGATAGAAACTTCTAAAATCTTTTGCATTATTCATCAACTATTTTATCAATTTTGCTGTCTCCATAAACTACTCATTAAGTTTTTCACATGTTTTTGGGAGGCGAAGAGGGGGTGAAGATTGGAAAAGAATATAAAAAAAAAAAACAAACAAAAAAAGCATTTTTTGCTGCATGTTACTCTGATAATCCGTGGTTTTAGAGCGCAATGTTTTGTTGGTTTTTTTTTTAGTTTTCTTTTGTCTACTTTTTACGTTGGAAGATTTTGATCAGTTATGTAAATCTCTAGGAACAAGAGATTCCGTACCTGTTCTAATATTTGGCTATTTTAAGCATCAGTTATGTGAATCTCTGAAAACAAGAGATCCCGTACCTGTTTCAATACTTGTCTATTTTAATCAGTCATGTGAATCTCTCAAAACGCCACCCCGTAAGGCCTATCTGTTTCAATATTTTGCTATTTTAAGCATCAGTTATGTGAATCTCTGAAAACAAGAGATCCCTTAGCTGTTCTAATATTTGTTCTATTTTATCACAGACTTTGCCAAGCAATCTGTGGGGCGGAAAGGCAATTCGACTCCCTGTTAATTTTGACCATGAACAACATTAATACCTCACAATATTATAGTTACAGCAGCTTAGTAAACAAAGTTAGTTTCTTGCTACCAGTCTAAGGGAATCAACGTCCTAGCTTTTAGTTTTAGCAACGTGGATGGTTTAACTGATTTGATATTCTTAGGTTTTCAAAGCTACACACTGATTGCGATTATCGTTAAGTAATTTTCTAAATAATTATGCCTCTTTGATTGAATGAAAATTTGAAGAAAATGAGAGCGGTAATTCAAATTTAAAATGTTTTTTTTTTCATTAAGCTCACAGGGTGCACTTAAAATGTAGCAACTGGCACGAATCTATTGCCCAAACATACATGATAATTTGCAATAGCTTAGAGTATTTTAATGGTGTGACTCTTTCATAGAAAATTCTGAGTTTTAATTCAAACTTTTCTTTTTTTTATCTTGCACGCTTGAAACACGTTTCTAGAGTGAAATAAGCGAAAATATTTTTCTTCTCTTACGTAAAGTATGCAACCATGATGATTTGCTACAAAGTTATGAGCTATTAGACATCATAAATTCTATAGAAACTTAAAGCTTTTAGATTTGTGCACAGTAGTGTGCGTTCAAGCTCACAACCAGGCAATTAAATTAATTATAAACCAGATTATTTTGTAGTCACTTCCATAGCAGCGAGAAGTATAATCTTTGGTGAGGGTATCTTGTGCGTGGGTCCGGAAATAAGATTTCCCAAAATACAATGCATTCTCTTATCCAGAATGTCTCGTCTCCTTGGGTGCCAAGGGCACAAAATTTATTCTCTCCCCAAGGTCGCACCAATGACTGCTCTGCGGATTTTCCCAGTTTTTCTTTTGGTTTAATTTGGATCTAGTTCTTGTTTTGTAGGAGCAGTAAGGAGGGGTAGGTCTAAGCTGTAGATAAAGAAAGAGGGTAGAGAAAGGAAAGGACAACGACAAGGGGCAGTGGCGGGGGGGGGGGCATTCTATGTTAATAGGATATTAATTTTCAGCTGTGGGTGGAATAACAATAAAACTAAGTGAAATGCACCTTCAAAATATATCATTGTGCACATGAAGAAAAACTTATGAAACTTTAAAATCAATAACGGCAATGTTAGTTGTTATGTCATTCCATTTCAAAAAGTCCAGTGGAGTTGAAAACAACAAAAATACACGGTTTCTGAATTTGAATTGAAAGTAAATTGGCGTCATAGGGATAAATGCCAGGAAATGGAGTCGCTTGAAGTTTTAAAAGATTACCCTTTTCTAATATCTGTTGCGCAACTTATTATTTTTTTACTTTTTTAAATATTCAAAGTAACTGCGACGTTCTAGTATCTCCGTTCTGTCTTTCGTAAGTGAGACATTTTTACCTTTACGTCTTGTTGTCTATATTTCTCCGTTGTCATTTTTTAGGCTTAATCTAGTTCATAATTATATGACTGAGACAGAACTTCCAAAACAGCATACCCGACCAGACATAGTGAACGTCTCATGGCTTTTACAGCCGTACAAGAGGCGGAAGTCTAATTTTCTCTCCAGTTTTCTGCGGGACTTCACTCCCTTTGCCTCTCGTCAAATTCTTTGAAATACTGATTACACTAAATGAGGACAAATAATAGGGTCATCAAAAGCTCCAATTTTGTTTTACTTGAGCGGATTACTAAGTCTTTGCTGTTGGAAAATGTATTTCATCACGCGCTAGTGAAATATGACCCACAAACTGTCACGCAAACAAAACCTATGTTTGACGGTGCTGCGACAGTGCATTCACGCAAAAGAATTGGACACTAGTTCTCAGCTTGACAATGAAAGGAAAAATGATAACAATATATTCCTCCCTACCACCTCCACAGAACTTAATGAAATAAAAAAAAACTTTTCTTTGTGTTGCGATTATTCCTTGTCATTCCTTTCAGTCAGTAATCTTTTTTTCTTTCTTTCTGTGCCATTGCAAACGAACATATCTTTATATCTTACTCTTTCATTTAGTCTCTCTCTCTCTGTCTATCTCTCTCTCTTGCGCGTTTTGTCGTATTCCTCTTTTTGATGCTCCCTCACTCTATCTCTCCACTTACAGTTTCTTCCACTCGTTCACTCTATCTTCTTCTTTTTCTTCATGTTTCCATACACATATACGGGCGTACAGACACACACTGTCTCTCTTCTCTGAGATTCCAGCTTCCAGCGGAAATAAGGAGGGGCCTGGTGTGACTGTCCGCTTTGCCGGACTCCGGTCGTCAGGGGCTGGAGCTAAGAGCCCTCTAATGCGCCGCTCTTCCTTCGCCGCGAACAGGCCGGATGGAGAGCGGAAGCGCAGCGGTGGAGCAGGAAGTCGCCTCGCTTTCATCATTCTGTTAGGGGCTACAACTGAGGGCTGCCCAGGGTTAAGAAGTGGAACAGATGCGGAATGCTTCGGGAAAGCCAAGGAACAAAATTAATGTTGGCACACGCAACGCTGTTTGAAGATGGGTAATCATGTTCTATTCATAGCCTAATTGTTTTAATGTTTGAAGAAAAGTTGTAACGGAATTTCCAAATGTTTGCCAATGATTTGAAGACAAGTTTCTTGTATGGTTTGGCTGAAAATACGTATACTTTATGAGATGAACTCCTAGACGCCTGTAGTTGGAGCGTGTAGTGGTAACGGGGGGTGGAGTGGACGGCATACGAAGAAATAAAATGTCTTAGAAAAAAGAAGACGTGTTGGTATTTATAAATCTGAATTAAAAAGGTAAATCTACTGCACTAACACTTCACCAGGTTCCCATTAGGTTCATAAACTTTCTTTTTTTCCAATCTCGCTTTTGATATTTCTGTCCCATACTCTCCTTCTTTTTCTCTCCCGCATTTCCCTTCTCCCCCCCCTCCCCAATTCTCTCTCTCTCAATCTCTCTCTATCTCTATCTCCCTCCCTCTCTTTCTCTTTCTCTCTGTCTCCTCTGTCTCACTGTGTGTGTATCTCTCTCTTTCTTTAAGAACTTCTTCCATCTACTATAATGCATTCAGTCTATTTCAACAACTTGAAGACTCCCAAGCAAACCATTAGCGCGCTCCTCCCATCCGATATTAAGTTTATCTACATGTAGACATCGGCAATCTCACCCTGGGGTCCTAAGCTCATGAATTATTCCTCCGTCTTACGAGCACTTAGGGTTTCTTGCGAGGGCCTAAACAATGCTGCAAAGACAGTTATAATTCCGCCTTATTAATTCATGCTCTCTTAATTTCTTCAGCGGCTTCTGCTCTCAGTCTCAACAATCAATACTCACGACCTCTGGTGGGATGTTTGCCAAGGCCGTTAGGGTTAAACTCCCCTGGACTTCTTCACAGGTCCTATTGGCCACAGCAGGCTAAGTGCAGGACCAGGCAGAGAGAAAACCTTGGGTCCCGCTCTTACGTCTTTTATTCTTATAAGTTCGAGTTCTAACAAGGTAAACCTCAAACAACAGAAAACGTAACCTTATAACGGAAAGGGGCGAAGGCAATTATAACAGAAAGCACTGTATATATAGTGGTATTATGTAGGGTATGTCTTAACCGCTCTAACACTGCACTAACGTTTTTTAAACAAGAGGAAATAACCGGGAGCTTAAATGATCATTCAAAAACTTTTTATTGTATGATGCATATTTTTACGAAAAGAAATGAAATCATACAGAAGAATTAAAAATCCGAGGATTAATTTTTGTATTTAAAAAATCAACTTCGTCCTAACTTACCTATCTAACTTTTCCAGTTATATATCATGCACTGAAATGACAAAAAAATCTCAAAAGTTATCCATTAAAAAATGCAAATACCGGTACTATTGAGATTGAACTTGACAAATGGATGGGTTAAATCCACCAGGATTGAACAAAATGAAGAGATACATTGATACAACGGTTAATTCTGTGCATCAGAACTTTACCTTCGTTAAAGTTTTTTTTCTCAATGAAAACATACAGCATGATAGAATTCATAATATTAAGTTAACACAGGACCCCGACAAAGATTAGTCCAATTTATTTTGTGTACAACATAGTTGCATTATAAGAGCAGTTTCTTTATTTAAATACCTAATTTTCATTCAGATAAGTGAAATCATGGTTATGTCACGCTTATTGGCTAACGAAATCGCAAGTTAGATGATACGCTGAAGAGCGTTTTTCTAAAAAAAATAAGTCTTCGCATAAGAGCTACCATGCTTTTGACATTTTGACTTCTTATGTTTGGAGGTTGTTTAAAATCTATTGCAAACCACCCATGAGCATCATAGTCATCAGGCTTAAAAAAGTCATGAAGTGGTGTCTATTTCCACAGGGATGATAATTATAGGCTCTGATGTTAGTGGCTTTTCGAAAAACATACGTAAATTTTGAAAAGCGTTCCTGAATTGCTAGCTATGCTAGTACTAGAAATGGATGAAAACTTTCAAAGATAAATATGAATTTAGCAATGGATATAAAGTGGGAATGCCCGAAATTTTTGCCTTTAGTATGATTTGAACCTTTGAACCTTATAGTAGCTTCTGCGCTAATGCTTAAACAATGTCACCACTACGCGGCGTTAAAAAGAAGTTTCATGACGAAGGTCCTTGCTTAGCCTCTCTAAGCGACTTGCTAGTATGCTCCAATTGAAGTTTTAAAGTAGTTTTACCAATATATTCTGCATCCAAATATCCATTAGAAGAAAACCAGCCAGTGCTAAAACCTTCTTCAAAAATTAAAAAAAAAATATTGACACTTTGCGCGACAAAAGAAACCTCAAATTTTTCATGTTAGAAGCGTTATGTTTGTGTAAAGCAAATGTATACGATTTAAATAAAGTTGGCCAGAAAAATCCGCCTCTTGTTACATTCTTAGATCAGAATATTCTCCTCGCGGGGCTTTTCACGCGATGATACCACATAAACAAGTCACGTTTGGGAATGTTCATCGAACAACACACACACACGCGCGCAACACCCTTCTCCTCACTATTGAACCAATCACAGCGTTACTGCCCTTAAGAGAGGGAAGGTGATAGCTTTCGCTCCTACACAACAAAAGAGTGGACCCCTACCCAAACTCGACCAAACCTAATTACGGCCCATACTTTTGATGCGCCGTTGCTCGGGCAGTAGCTTCCGGTAATATGGCCGCGCCAAGGGACGTAACTACCAATGACGTTGGCATTGTGGCAAGATTTATGCGCCCCTCCCCCTGCCTTTATTTGATTGTGTACTGATCAAGAGGAAACCACTACAACGTATTATTGGTGGAACATCTTCTATTACTGTCTAACGGCGATAGCGGTGTCCTCACTGAGTGAAGAAAAGGACAGTCCAACAAGACTAGGGACTACAAGAATCCTCCTCAAGAGTCTTCGCAAACGTGCTCAGAATAATTCAGGTTTTATCGCTGCTTGGCGGAAGTGTCTCGTCTCCTATAGGAAGAACTGGAGCCGCTTGGATTCTTTTGCCATCTTCCGACAAACCAATAATTTTAACTCATACACAGTTATATTGTTTGCTCTATCGCTCGCCTATCTTGTAAATGATAGCCCTTCAGTTCTCTTTGGCTGTTTTCCTTTTATAACATAGCGTATAATTAGGAGTCATAGACATGTGCGTATCGCAGTGTGACAAACAACTAAAATTAATATCACTTCATTATAGTCTGTAGCGAAGAGCTGGTTCTAAATTTAGTCTGATTTGGCAAGTGTTCACAGTAATATAGTTATCTTTGATATCGACTTTGCTGATCACTTGAACTGTTCGTTTGAAAAGTTCTGATTTTTTCCTTCTAAGTATATAGACTCTTATTTGTTTGTTTTATTTGATTTGTTAGTAATCTTGCTAGCCGATATACATACCCGTCTACATCACAAGCGATATGCGTGTCTCTGTGTGTCTCGGTCGATCTATTGTTCTCTCTCTCTCTCTCTCTCTCTCTCTCTCT
>BMAT01008141.1:43273-54962 GCA_019649035.1 Elysia marginata | reverse complement strand
ATGCTGGACATTGGCAATTCCACTGTTATAATTTTCGACTGCTGCTGCATGTGAGTACTGTTTCGTGTTGATTTCTTCATTTTGAGTTGAATAAACTTATTTTCTACGTCCTTCACACGACTTTTCACGTTTTCAAGATTTAAAAAGAACTCACAAGTCTCGCATCAGGAGTTTTATTCGTTTACTCGATTATTATTTCTGGTGTTTGTGACACACACCTCTATCAACGCAACGTTTATACCCTACACAAGAGAAGATAAAATAAAAAAATTTCTTTTAAGATCCACACTTGCTTTTTGCAAGAATCACAGATGTACAAGAAACACATTACATTTAAAAAAAAGGTGTTCTTAGGTCTGTTTTATTCCTTTTCCTTATCAACCAAAACAAATACTCTTGATAATATACTATAAATGTAGTAAAATGTACAATAATGAGGAATGTGATAAGAGCGGTACCTAAAAGTAAAAAAAAAACCACCACAGTTATCAGTCCATAATCTTTGTTTTACCCATAATTTGCCTCTTTTTCGGGTAGAGAAGCAATAGCATTATCTGTCTATGCGGAGCTGCAGCCTGACCCAAACAAACTAAGCAGGGATGAAGTATCCACCAGCGCTGGATTTGTTTGATTTGAAAACCTTACATGACGACCTGGATTCTTTGTACAAAGTTAGGGCAATACACACCTAAACATATCTGGTGGCTGATTGCAATGCAGTGTCCTTATTCTGAAAGAGGACAAACTTGAAACCCGCATTTCAATAGGGTAAGGTGATTGTCTATACACCAGCCTATTTATACGCAATGGCAGTTGCGATTTCTCAGAAATTATTGCTTCTCGTGCCGAACTGCACTGTTTCTTACGTCACATCTGAAGGTCAATGTAAATAAGGTTATACTTATTTTAGCATCTTAAAACACCTTTAAAAATCAATTATACCGGTAGCCTTAAGCAGCAGCATAAGAGTTTGTTAAGTCGCATTCACATACTGGTAGGTACAAGACATCCGTATTTACAGGGTTATTGCCCTTAGAATGGTTAAAAGTTATGATAATCATGCTGTAAGGTGGAAATAAAAAGAAACGAACAAACTTACATTGGAAAGTTTTCTACACACTCCGCTTACTAAAAATCATAAGAAGAAAATAAAGAAAAGGAAGAAAGAAAAAAGGAGGGTCATAAATTGCAAAAGAGCGGGCTGGTACAAGAATTTTTAAGGCAAAAAGTAAGATGCTACATAATTTATGGTATCGAAAAAGTGTCTAATAAAACAATATTTTTAAATCAGCTTTAATCTTAAAACAAAACAAAAAATAACTAAAAGTTTTAAAGTTATTGAAGGAAATTTGTTCAAACTGGTTCCATTGTGCCACGGTCTTATAGTGTAAAAAATAATAGACACTGCCCTAGGCAACAATGAAGAGCTCTCCAAAAGCGAAACAATTAAAAAAAAATTATCCAAAAAGTGATCGATTATCTAAACTATCTGAATTCATTTGTCATTAGGCGTGGTAACACGTTATTTTTCACACATGGTTAGTCTGTCACTTCTCATAGTTTGGAAAAAAATTCATAAACATGTAGCACAGCGGACAACTTTGACTATGTATTGAAACTTTACTTTTCTTTCAAACCTTACTACCGATATAATTGCTTCAATGTTACTTTTTAAGCCTTCTTTTTGAAAGAGAGAAATTGTTGAAGATGAAATAGTTAATTTTGAGAATGATTTTGAAGATATCTATATGGAAGTGTTTTGTCTTCAAGCCGTCGTGGTCTAGGGCTAGACATTAGTTCATGTTCGAATCCTGGTAGGGTCAGATATATATTTTCTCACCCGAAACAAGTCCTAAATCAGTATCCAGCTGTAAACATGGAAGGATGTTGTCTGAAAGTTTCAGATTCTTTTCAACAATTGATCGTTTGCAAGTTCAAATAACGTATCCAATGGCTGTGACCTTTTAGCAATACATAATATAGTGCTTGAAACACGGCAGTAGAATTTACTTTATAAATACGATCAGGTTTTTTTTTCATCAATTTTTATTGCTCACTTTTCGTAAGTTGCCCTCAGGCCCCGGAAACATTATTCATTCAAAATACTTTCTAAATAGACAAAAGCCACCCGGGTATTCTGATATTTAAGTAACAATAGAAATATTTTTGAATCGAATGCTTTAAAATACACAATAACCAGACTTTACCTACAGATATGCGTGTCCAGATTTTGTGTCGGTCATTAGCATCTTTTCTGTAATGTAAGGAGTAGTGACAGAGACAAGTCACTCTGGCATATGTGGAATGGTAGATGGGTAGACCAGCTGATAAGAGAGATGACGGTATGACCGCATTCTTTACACTTCAGAGCGTAGGCTTGACAAGTTCCGTCTTCGCCGGATGTCACAACAACCCAGTTAGAATTAACTCCTCTGAAATGGTTTTGACTTTAACTAAACTAAAAGCATGTTTTGGAGTTTGCTGAATGAACCATCTGATTGACTGTGTCTTCTTTTTTCTTCTGAAGTCATTCCCTCTTTCCATTTCTCCACATACTCTCTTCTATCTCTCTCTTTCTCTATTTCTCTCTCTTTCTTTTTCTTTGTCTATCTGTCTCTCTGTCTGTCTCTCTCTGTCTCTCTCTCTGTCTTTCTGTCTGTCTGTCTGTCTGTCTGTCTGTCTGTCTGTCTCTCTCTCTCTCTCTCTCTCTCGCCTGTTGTATGATTTAGCTACGTTTAACAAGTATCAGGCATCAGAGCATTTTGAACACTATTTGTTTCAGCTTTTCAAACCCTATTTTTTTTTTGGGAAATGCTATTTAACTTATCGGTTAACAGTGTTATACTGTTTGAGGTGACTTTAGATAACATTTACCCCAGAAGTTTATCTTGAAAAAATTAAAGGCAACAACATATAACGGGGCATTACCAATAAACTTCCTGGTGTTGATTTAATTCTGCACGAACGTGTAGATCACGCTTTTAGAAAGGATTAGGCAGACAACACAATACAATCAACTGTGAATATTTTTAAAGCCCAAGTAAAAACCAAACAGAACGATGATTTCGGGGACAGCGTGCCTGTCTGTCTGCGTGCACCGGTGTCTTGTAAACAAGATAGAAAGACCTGGTGATTGGAGGGCCAGATTGGTTTAAGCTCGGTCTGTCAACATTCCTTCCGTGACTTATCAACAGCTATAGGGTCAAACCTAACAGCCATTATTGTTATCATTTTAGTGGAGTCCTGTGACCTGATCATTGGCTGCTATACAAAGGAAGAGCAGCTTGATAAAAAATGTCTGTCTGGCACAAACACTTTGTCTGGTTTATCTTCATGTTGCATATTGGGATGCGTGAACAAAGTTTGTTATTATTAAAGTAAAGATTTGTGACCAGATCATCAGCTTCTGTTACATGACATCAGCACAGTATTTCGTCTGTCTAGTACTTTTTTCTTTGTCTTAACAGCATCTTTTTATAGTTTAAAGTGTTAGTGGGATATGGTTCCTATTTCAGTGTTTGTGGGATATGGTTCCTCATCATAGATTTGAATATTACATCCCTTTAAGACAGTTTTGAAGCTTATCACCAAAAACCTATAATGGACTTTTCGTGTTGAGTTTTTGTTATCGTTTATGCGGGATTAGAAAATGGTTTTTATTTTTTTACCTCTTACTGTTGTTGAATCTGTTTTCTTATTTTGTTTTTTATTTGATTCATGGCTAAAACTTTATAAAGGTTTAGCTGATCAAGGAATGAAGTGGAGATAAATCCTATTCATGCATAATAAAAAATAAAATTTTGTCCCAGGGAAGAATTAACCCCTTAAAATTGCGCAATAATAATTTAAATCATAAGTATGATGACTTTTTTTTATCTTTATAACTAGAGATACCAATGGATCGCTTTTCAGCGTTTTGCTGGTTCATTAATTTTCTAGCAAGTGAAGAGATTGTCACTCAAGTTATTGTCTATGAGCGGAGTGTATGACATGATATCCTTTCAGTTTTAATTAATTTGAGAACGTTTTAGCGAGTTAGGCTAGTTGGTTGAACAGACGTCTTACAATGACTCTATAATTAGACCACAAAGCTAACATTTTTAAACTAAGTTCTGCTTCTCATGATTTTTATTTTATTATTAGGTACCATGGTTTGTTGGACGGGGCAAGACTGTGCGTTTTTAATCCTAAGTGTAACTGCCTAAATATAAATATGATACCAATTTCCGCAACAGACGCATCGGATTGAGTTGTTTTTTGTATAAAAAGAACGTTTCAAAAATTTAAAAATACAATATTGCATCCTTTATTAGTAAAAACCATAGAGTAAACTACTTGTTCTGCAGATCTATCGAACTGGTTTATTAGCTTCACCGGAAATCATAATGTTGATTTATGTTTTATACAATAATTATCATATAACTTAAACACTCCAGCTCCGTCTACAGGCTTTATTGTAAGGATGTTTTTTTTATTGACAAGCATCATAATAAACTAAAACCAACCAAACATTTTCTGTCAGTTCAATGTTACCGCAGACAACAAAAAGTTGTCTTATTAATTTAACGATATATGCCCACATTGGCACACACAAGGTCAGAAACGTTCCTGCTTTGTCTTATTTTTCGTTCGCACCATTCAGTGTGCAGCAAGAGATCAATAAATTATTAGAGTAAAACGAACATTTACAAATAATGAGATCTACAAGCCAACATGTTCCTCTGTGTTTTTTTTTTAAATAACAATAATCTAAGAAACCCGATTCTTTTTTTCTTCAATGAACAAATCAGTAATGATTCCCCTCTTTGGCATCCTTTATTTGTCTAATAAAAAGGGGAGGTAATTAAGAATCCTCACACACTGTTAGACAATCCGTGCTAAACCGCTAATGAGCATTATTTGGGTTTGGGGAGATCCTGGCGGCCGAGATTCAGCCGTGATGTTGGGCAACAGACGCATACCCTACCAGACTCTCCCCATCCCACCGCAGTCTCAGCCAATCATTTTGGCGTTCCGGGCGATCCAATTACAGCCATTGTTGTGGTAAATGGCCCATGGGAAGTAACCCCTTACGTTTTTGCTTGTGCCAAACTGGCAACCTGATGATGATTCATTAATGTCTCTAGTCTTGCTGGGAGGTCGCACTGGAAGATTGCCAGATTTTCTTTTTGTGAAACTACAACCAAAGTTACAACTTGTGATTCATACAGATACAGTAGTAGTAGATTGGTTCTGGATAAAAAGAAACTTCAAAATAGAGCCAGGGTCATATCTTGAGCAAACGGCAAAAGGGGAAGAATTAGAAGAAATCTGAACAATGCTCCATTTTGTCGCACCAACTTCAGCATTCCTTATGATTGGAATAAAATCAAGGTGTATGATGAAAACGAAAACTCAAAGATGTTGAATAAATCATAAAACTGCTTTTTTTCTTCTAAATTTGCATGCTAATATTTTGTTCCTTGGCTTACAGACAACAAAGGATCCTTTTTTCAAAAGAATTACACGCTTTTTATAATTCAACCGATTATAACTTTTGATCATTGACTTGTCTTTGGGCACTTCGTTTGTAAATCCTCACCAGTTGCTGTCCCAATTACCGTTGGCTTCATGAAATATATTAAGTCCTATTGACCTTCAAGGAAAATGCTTGTCAAGAAAGTCATACAACATGCTATTTTAGCACTTAGAGAGGACTGTCCATGTATGCATAGATTCCGATATTTCCTTCTACAGTTAACCTCAGGGATCAGTGGTTTCCACTGGTTCTAGTTTTGCAGTAACAAATTGAAATAAATAAGTATTAAATTATAACACAGTTTATCCACTTATATCGATATGCTTATAGAGGTCAACATAGTATCGATATATAACAATGTTGATAAAAAATTACAAAGACACAGAGGAAAAAAAGAGGAGGACAACAACAATAGCAGCATTAACAATTAATTACTTCCCTTGTCTTTTTTTTCACGGGAAAGTTTCTGGGGGGGGGGGNNNNCTTATTTGTCTTTGTTGAGTTGTTAGTCTTCCTTTTGCATTTCTAAAGTTTGATATCATTTTGATAGAGTCCTTTCATTTTTTTACGTCAATAAAGTAAAAAAAAGTCTGTGAAAAAAGCCACAAGAGAAATTCTTTTCTAATATAACTGAGAAAAAAATTCCGTCACATCGATGCGTCAAATAGTCGATAAAGTGACTGTCTATACAAGCCGGCTATACTGTATTACTCTTTAACCTTTAAACTGTGAAAGAGAGACAGGGCGTTTATAAATGTCCTTATTGCAACCGTTCTCATGATCTATCGAATAGGAAAAAATAACTTATAAAAGCTTGGTTATCGGACAAACTCTTTTCCGCTGAGATAGCCCAGACCACCGCTCCACATGGCTATTGACTATTTCTCATCTCTCTTTCTCTCTTTTTCCATTTATTTTGGGAGGGGGGGGGTCAAGTATTATTTTTAATTCTACAAAAAACTAACCGCTTGGTTTTTGAGTAATGTGTGCTAGCCCTGCCCCTTTTTTAAATAGTGTCAGTTTATTTTTTCTTCTTGAACATGGCCCAAAAGCAATTTGATCATTAAAAGAAAACGATCTTGAACCAAAGACGGTGAAAATAGGCTAGTCTGTGCTTGGAGTTTACCAAACACCTGTTTTCTTCCTCTAATGAAGTTGTCTCGCTTGATATACAATTTGACCTGTAATAAAATTTTTCTAGCATTTTTGTTTTTGGATTTCATAATGATATATAGTAAAGATACAAAAAGTATTGGTGATTTCCATTTGTTATTTTAGAAGCATTGTGTCAAAAAGACAAATATTGATAGACAGATATTTTTTTTCTCCTTTCACAAATTCCCCTCAAGCGAGTTTTATTACAGTGGAACCTGATTTCGCCTTACTTCATTTGTAACGCGCTGATTGAAGACCATTGCATTGCTTACAATTGCAACAGTAACATTAAGAAATCGGATATAATCGAACACTGTCACCACTATGCTTTGCCCTCGCAGGTTTCTACACCTACCCGACAGGCGGACGGCCCTCGAGGCTTTGTATGCAAGAACCAAAGGCTCTGCCACTATTACATTCACTAAAGTTACTACATGATGGCATTGTGTCCGGTATCCATTTGCATTAAAAGTTAACACCGCTCACACTTTCATTTGAGTCACTATAATACAGCCTCGGATGATCTGAGGGTAGTGTAGACCCATAAACAATTCATAAAAACCCGGTTAATGTAACAGAACGAAAAGTACCAGCGGTTGTATGGGCAATACGGGTGCTTGAGAAAATCGTTAAGATGATCGTAAAGCAGCGGCGGCCTGCCCATCTGTAAGAACACTCCGTGATGTGTCCAGACTTGAAAAGGGTAGAGAAAATACAACTCACGCAAGTCTATATGAAAATTTGGGTCTAAACGAAACAATCTCAAAGAAATGAAATTGTATGGTCAAATCAATGCATAACAGGCGAAGCCCATAATCATAATAGATTGTTTCAAAAATATGGCATTATCATTTAGCACTTTAAATAAGGCGACGCGTGCATGTATGCTTTGATGTATCCCGCCCTCCTATTCCTCCACCTCAGCCTTTCTTTCAACTCTTTCTTTAAACTTATGACACTGTCAACCTCACTTGTTAAAACATTCAATGATTGACTGATAATTTCAATCACCACGTTCTAAAGTCTTAAAACAAAGTCAATAGAGTTATAATGTAGCCAAAACAACACATCAAGTTCTTCGCTCCACTTGTTTTAATTCCATGACACAGTTAGGCGAATATTTTTGGTGATTGGGTTTTCTTTTCAAAAAGAATTCGATTATCAAATTGCATGGGTGGCATCGGTTTGGGGTAAAAAGGAATGTGACACAGGGCTGATGAATAAAGATATATACTTTAGGAAGGCTATGGGGTAAAAACGTTAATGAGTTTAACAAAATACCAACGTGTGCCTCAAATATTGTACTTTTTCTAACACATACAGAGTGCATTTTGAACAATCAAATATTTGATATAAGGCTAACCTTGAACTTCATTGATTTTTGGGCTATCTCTATTACTTCTAACGCCTTAAGAAAAATATAGTTCAAGAGAGAAAGTTTCTAATGACTTTAGATTGCAACGATTAGGTGACAAACGTGTATACAAAAACACGTGAAAACATTACATTAATCCTAGCCTCCCTCATCGAAACACTGTAGTGGGTCAAGAGATCGCCGACACTCGCCACAAGTGACCATCGACAGGTCCACATTGTGACAAGAGCAACTTGTCGGCGCCCGGCGGGTGGCGACATCAAGACGTATTGAGTGGTCAGCGGACGATTAGAACTCTGTTTGTGTCCAGGTTTGTGGACACAAGTCGCTCAGGTAGAGGTGTGGTGATCCGTCCTAAGTACGCACCCTGATTCATAATGTTATGTTTAGCTTGCTTTCATGGCTGGGAGGCCGCGCTTACAACTGAATTAGGTTTAGAGAAGTTGAAACTGTTACAGATCTAAAATAATCTAGTTAAAACTTTCTTCTTCTTCTTTTTTCTTCTTCTTCTTCTTCTTCTTCTTCTTCTTCTTCTTCTTCTTCTTCTTCTTCTTCTTTTTCTTCTTCTTCCTTTTCTCTCTATGTCTATCTCTCTATCATGACCATTTTCACATCTTCTAATTCCATTATTTCTATCCCCGATCTGAATTTTTCCACTCTGCTCCGTCCACGTCACACTTTTTTAAAACCAGATTTTCTTTTGTTCTTCTCTATTTGGAGTTTTACGGGTTAGTTTTTTAAGTTAATTCAGTCACTTAAAATTTAAAAAAAAATGAAATATGCAACAGAAAGTTCCTGTATCCTAAATATCTATGCGAATCTTGATCGTTTTTTCTCAGAAAGTTGGAGCTTTCAATAGTATGTCATGGACCAACAACAATATCCGTCGGTAGCCACAAAGAAGTGCTTTCGACTTAATCATTTTTACTTCCATTAACTTTCCTTTGTTCTTTGCTTTTTGTTCGAAGTCTTGACCTTGGTTGGATCAAACATTATGCTAGATTTTAAAACCAAAAATAGGTTAATTTAGTTTTCAAAAATAATTTTGATTTGATCTACTGCGAAAAAAAAAACAACATGCCCGTCTTGAAAGCTTTGCTAGTCAGGCACACTTTTTTCTCCACCAGTTAGCTCACTCGAATGAGTCCACTCTCATTTTCCCAGTCCTACACACACATTTCAGGGTATGACTAGAAAACCGTATCGGCCTCAAGTCATTAGTTTCAGTGTTTTGTTGTAACACAAACATGGTTGACCACAAAGACAACACTACTGATGTAACTCCAATCCGGTCTCACTTTGGAACCGAGCCGAAAGGAAAAGATTGAAGGTATCGTTTACACCTAGTTACGTCCCGTTTAATGAGCATTGAATAAGCGTCGCTTTAACATAGCTAAGTAATGTACTACCGCAGGAAAGCGTTTTTAAATATTGTTGAAGGTCATGTTTTCCTTCTTACATTAGTTACACGAGACGCGTTCCAAATTGTAGAAGGTTTGGAAAAAAGAGACAGAGAGGAGAGGAGGTGGAGGAGATAAAGGGAAAATTGAGAAGAATAAGAGAGGGACATTGAGAAGGAGGGACACGGAAGTACAAACGCCTCGATCCAATCCTGAATTGAATAGTAAAATCTATCCATTTTAGCGTTTTCCTTTCCCTTTTTTCATTTATCATGTCTTTAAATTTCAAAACAGAATATCCGTTGAAGTCCCTACTTTCGCCAATTACGTTCAATAAACGGCGTTTACAAGGCTATCAAGAAACCTCCAACGAGTTCCTTAGTTTATTTCCGTGATGAATCTAGGCAGTCTGAATAACATGTGTAAAAAACTCAATTGTTTGTTTGGCACAACACAATGTATGTAGAGAGCTACGAAGAAAGGAAATTTAAACCTTAGTTATAGATTCTAAATCGTTGAAGAGTGGTCGGGAGAAGCAATCAGTGGTTTTATAAATTGTTGGGAAAAACGTATAAGCACAATTTAATAACTGGAACGAAGAAAATAAAAACATACTGGATGCCACAGAGAAATTATTGAAAGACCACTTTGTGGAGTAATTTCGGGTCGGCAAAAAATTTTGACAGAAATGTCCAATGGATTACATTTGACAGAGTAAAGACAAGAGCGCAAAGCACTTGGTGCTCGGAAGGAAAGACAAGGAGACATTAAAAATAAAGACGCGGCTAAAGTCAATGCTAGCTTTAAAAAACTCTCTAGAAACAAAGGCATTTCAAGACCTGTCAGGGACAAGCTTGATAAGACGAGGGCCTGACGGAGCTGGTCAGCTGTCCACTCTGAGGCGATCCTGTTTGGACATTCCGCGATAGCACACTGGGGTACGGGAATTCCCAGCGCTTAGTGCTACTAGATTACGTGGAAAGTTTGTAGATAACTTAGGCAAACTTCCAAGAGTAAGCACATGTCATAACCAAGTAACATGCTAAGCTAGATGACTTCTAAAGCTTTTAAGGTATACATAAACATTTACAGTAATGTATACAGAAAAGTTTGTATTGGTGTAATTTCAATGAATTTTTGACCGATCGTTTTGAACCAAAAAGGAAGCTTATGAGTAATCAGTCTTGGACATACATGAGTGCATTGTTGAAATATTGAAAATAAATACAACATCAAGATATTCATTTATTTGCTCAGTTTTGTGTTTTAGACAATACTCTCCTGAAACACTTCACTTAAACCATGTTAACATACATGTACTTGCATATATAAACCTTCCCCAGCTTATTACTGGCAATTTAATTCTGATGTTTAACATCGAGTGTTATCTGACACACACGTGGACCAACTGTATAAATACATGTACATCAATTCAACTGTCTTTCCTCTAATTTGATGTAACTTAATTAAAAGCAAACACATAGAAAGAAACGGACTCGCCAACACTTTTGCCTCGAGATGCTTTAATTACGAATTCCATTGGGTCCCTCTCGGGATATCCAGCTAGAAGATTCTCCTCTCACTGGAAAGAAAAGCCTACTAGTATACTGTACTTCATACACAAAAAACTAATAATATATTATGAATTCTCGACTCTTTAACTACTGCTTCTCCACCTGACCCGCAACATGTAAGCCTGATGCTCTAGGTTGAAACCAATACCAGGACGACAGGAACTGTCACTCAATTCATTGTTGTATAATCAACCCTTGAAATCGGCATCTTTGCTGTATTGAACTGAAGTTTTGTGTACTATCACATTGGCTCATAAACTAAAAGAAATTAAAGAAATATAGCGGTGCTTTGCCTGGTATCATGAAGAACGAACTTCTTCTCGTGACAACGCAAATACAGGCCACGCAAGTAATCAAAGTACTCGATACTCGTTACTACAGCGTCTACAGTACTAGAATTTGTATTGTTATAAGATTTTAGTATTTGTTACATATTTTTAAGATATTCTTCTAAAGACATAGATTTTCCGTTTTGCATTTCATTGTATATTTATCTACTCACAGTTTTCGTTTTCCTGTTTTAGTCTCTATGATTTTTGACTTGCTATTCCTTTTTAACTAAACTAACCCTTTCAGCGCACGCTTATATATTTCTCTTTCTCTCTCTTTCTTTCTTTCTTTCTCTCTCTCTCTCTCTCTCTCTTTATATATATATATATATATATAT
>BMAT01008141.1:31296-43051 GCA_019649035.1 Elysia marginata | reverse complement strand
TCATCATCATCATCATCATCATCATTATCATCATACCATACCATGATAATCATTATCACCATCATCACCGTTCAGTTCAGTCATCTACAATACCGTTAGTATTTTGATTGTGTAACGACACAATAGAACTAAGCTGCCGTCATCAAATAACTAGAGAGATTGGCTGACCTGGCTACGGAAGCCTAAAAACACCTGCCTGTTGAGGCAAACATCCTACACTCACTTCCTACTGAATTATTCACCGCCAATCGACTCGCTTACAGTCACTTCCTGGGACTTTCATTTCCACCTGCAGAACACATTGCGCTGAAAAAGTAGATCATAGTCTTTACTTCCCAGGATGTTCTATTTTACATCGGTTCGATATTTCGAAAAAAAAAAAGAAAAAGAGATATCTTTAAGTAGAATTGCAACACAAACACAAGTACAAACAACAAGAACAAAAAAGTTTCCTTGTGGAAAAATCAGTACATCTTATTCTAATCTGTTGAAGGAAGCACGTTTCCTGTTGAACATCAACTTTCTTCTTTTATTTACTTACAACTTTCAAAAAATTTTTACGTGTTCTCAAAACCACTAAACCATGTTTTATCTTTTATGAGATAGGACGGTGGAATCTTGATAAAGTCAACGCCTAGGGTCTAAAAATATGTTGACTTTAAGCAAGGGCTGACTTTAACATTTATGAAGAAAGACCAAATTAGAATGCAAAAAGTTAACTTTAATCAAGAGTTTACCTTAAACGTGATAATTTTAAGTGAATTGCACTGAATTTTAAACCCTTTTGACAATATTGATTCTTTTTAGCTTTGTACCTTTTCATCTTCGTCTCTAACTGGTGGGGAAACACCAGCTGCAGCTTTCGTGTGCCAAAAGGTAACGGCGCAAAGTCAGGCAGATGGAAGGGCAAATTTCCATCACTGGTCACGAGAGCGAAAAGGTTTTCTCGCTGGTTTGCTTCTCATAATGTTCTAGGTTCTTTCGCTAGTTCGCATCTCATAATGTTCTAGGTTCTCTCGCTGGTTCGCATCTCATAATTTTCTTGGTTCTCTCGCTGGTTCGCATCTCATAATGTTCTAGGTTCTCTCGCTAGTTCGCATCTCATAATGTTTTTTTTTTTGAAACGCGGTCTAAATGTAACTCTTCACAGATTAACGCTCTCCTGCGTGGTGAGTGCCCAGTGAGTCGTCCACATGACAAGTATTTTTCATGACGTCCCAGCGCTCACCCACAAAATGTCCAGACATTGTGGAATATTCTAGCAGTGCACATGTAGCGTATCCTTACACCTTGATCTAAATCCAACACCAAGCTTTAAAATCTCAAATAACACCGCCAAGCTGGAAGTTAAACTAAAGTTGAGTGCTGATTAACATTCTGCACAAAAACCAACCCAACTCAAATAGATACTGCAGCCTCACTTTGGACTTCTAGAGATTGTTAGTGAGTACCACAAGCGTGATGGTGAAAATCAGCTAGATCTAGATGTGAACTTTTAATATACATACTTAACCTTAAGTTTAAGATATGCTTGAGAAACACAGTAATCCAAAGGAAGTAAGTTCGCCTAGATCATAAACTAGAATTAACAACTGAGTCACTCGAAGTCACTGTCCTCTGTCGTGTCCTAACCAAAAGTTGTGTGGTTTATAGAGGGACAAAGATAAAATATGGGTTAAAGCTTGGGTCAACTTTCACACACAGCAAAAAGATCGGTAGATGGAATAACATACATATTTTACTTTAAAAAATTGCTGTGATCATGAAATAACTTTCAAAAACGTTCATTTCATTACTGTATGAACAATTTTCGTCCCTTAAGTCACACTTTCTGTATCAGCGACCAGAGAGAAATGTGATCGGTGCCGTTGGAGAGACAGGCCAGGTGCTGGTCTCGGCGCCTCGCACACCAGGTCAGGTACCGACACCCCAGAAACCTGGGACAAGGCAACCAGCTGCTGATTTTGTAGCTCTCTCACAGGCAAACCATTATAATGTGACCGGTAGGCAATTTTATTAGACGCCTTTGGTCAAAACACTAGCTGAGTACTTCCCATAGAATCCGAGCATCATGTTTGACTGAATCAAAACAACGAATGAACCCTGAGTATAGAATTAAAAAATCCAAATCGATATCTTGTAATATTTATCGATAGGAAGGGTTCTTGCTGAAATCAATTTTGGGAACCTCTAGTGCGAGTAGAGAATGTCATTATTGCGTTGGCTTTTCATATTAAACAAATACACCTATTGTCTCTGTAACTACTTATCCCAAGTTATGTTTCCAATTTCTGATATCACAGAAATTAATGACTTTAAAGGACTGACATGCATGCTTCTGTGTGAGGTATATTTTCTAGATATTTGATACATAATTCATCCCTTCTACACCCCCCCCCCCCGATAGAAATCAAAGTTTAAAAAATCATATATTGCTGTAATCTTTACAACATAGCATTTACTGGTAGCTATATAAGTAAAGGGGTGGCATTGAAAGCTAATACAAAAACAATGTAAAAATTACTCACAAGAAAAGAAACCAGATCGATAACGAGATAAAGGAGAAAGGAAATGAGAGGAAGAGTGGAAGAGAAAGGAGGAAAGAGATTTGAATAAAATAAGCTAGCATCAGTGGAAAAGAGCCCAACATTTTATGTAATAATGCGCTCATACAGTCATCAAATCGCCCGTAATCAAACGTAAACATTGACCTACGTAAAAAGCAAAATTCAGAAGTTATGTGTGTTAGTTATCTGTTCACAGCATGAAGGTCCGAATCCAATACAAACACAGTTAATGAATATTCGACTTTGGTATTAATAAAACTATGAAACCAAGCACCGGTTTGCTCCCCAACAATTTAGGTGTTGGATGGACCGGACAAGGATAGAGACAGGCGAGGTCGAATGCCTTCAGGTCGTTTCAGGAAGACAATCCTATCAAAATTATAGTGAAAGGGAACGCCGTAGTATCGGCTGAAAGAAATACAAGGTGAAAAAAGAGGACGAGTATTTGGGGAGATAATTATGAAGAAAAGGGTAATGAGAGGTTTTATGATAATACCTGCTGGACATGTCGGTTGATAGCCGTGATGGAGACGGCAGCTGTTGGTTGTTGATGGTTAGTGCCAGGGAGAGGGGCGGGGTTGGTTATAGTGTTGGACTACACAGATAAGGCTGTCAGGAGGTGTATTGGGTATGCCTGTGATGGAGAATAAAGGGGTACAAAATATTTTGTTAAACAGAAAGAGGAAAAGAGATGTAGAAATAATTTTGAAGGAGTCATGGAGCTTCATTATTGTAAAGAATTTGAGAAGAGAAAGTTTTTGAAAATTGAAGGTCAAAGACAGTGAAAGAGATGTAGAGAGAAGAGAGACAAGCAGAAAGACCGAGGGAGAGAGGAAGAGAGAGAGGGGGAGAAAAAAGAGAGAGAGAGAGAGAAAGAGGGGGCATCAGTATAGAGAGGAAGTTTCGGGAAAGAAGACGGTCCTGTAGTATTTACTGAAGCGAAAATTTTACAAAATTATGGATGGGAAAAAGATCGACAACGAAGGGAAATCTCTCTATCTGAGGCGTCTGTCTGTTTTCAACCTCTCTATCTGTTTGTCTGTCTCTCTTCTCCCTTTTTATCCTACTTGACACTTTGTCTCTTTCCTCCTACATAGTTACCAATTCCCTCAACTTCTTCTTTCGCTCATTTTGTCACCCTTCCTCAATTCCTTTGTTTCCTCGATCCCAGACGACTCTCGCACTCCCGCTCCATTCCTTTTGTGTTTGGCCTTTTTAATATTCATGTTCCGCCAATATTTTTTTTTCAAATAAATGCTCAAGGATATGACCCTTAACAAAACTGAGCGGGCAAAATGCCATCAAATTGGCATTTCATCTTTTATAGGTCTGTTATCAGTTTTTTTTCTCCCTTCCTAACTGCATGTCCATATCCTGAGGGCAGGTTATAAAGATATTGAAAACTGCATTAAAGGAGCCACTTGCCAGGCGTTTTCAAGCTTTTTATGCCAAACGGATGATATAATAGGATTGCCTTATTAAAATTCGGTCCATTTTAGATCAGTTCGTTTCTAAAAACTAGATTTTTTAAATTATCACATTGCAAACCCGAAAAAAAAATTAATTAAATCAGGACGTAGTGTCTGTATACGAGACAGTTCATTTCATTTAAAAATTTAGCAGCCACGGGTGAGGTTTTTGTTTTTGCTTTAAAGCTGGCTCAAACGCAGTGAGCAGTTCATTGTGAGCATCTTGTCAAAAGGCATATGAGCCATTGGGCACGTTATGGTTTTATGTAACAAAAAAAATTAATTAGTTCATCCTACAAAAAATATCAATATCTTGGGTATGTTTTCATTTCGATGAAAAAGAAATTAATATTTCACAAAAATTGCGAAAAGCCATAAAGAAGTCAGTGTTTTTGTTTCTGTTGTTGTCTTAATATATTAATTCAATAACTTTACCGTGCTATTCCATACCAGACAGGGGAAGGGTAATCCTATGCCCAGGGCCCCAACTGTGTTAATGTCTCATTGACAGCTTAATCAAGAAAACGAAAGAATGAAACTCAACAGAATGAAAGCAGCCATTTCCGGAACCTGCCTCCTAGTTTGGAAAGCCCGCATCAAATAATTCTTTTCAGCTATCTATGAATCTTTGATTTCAACAATAAAATAACCTGAAATTTTTAAAGGATTGAGCTGTCTTTAAACACGTTCAAAATGCCTAAAGAGAAATTGGTGAATATTAATAGGAGAATACTTTAAGCTGTTAAAGCTTGAACTTTTATTCGATTTTGCATCTTAAACTGAAAACAAACTAATAAAAGTTATGCCATTCCAATGAATGCGATGAATTTGGACAATAAAGTTAGAAATTGACATTTAATTCGCGGTGCTTCCTTTCTTCACTGCTGGTTATCCCAACCTTATCGAACTACCCAAGATTATATTCTTTCCTGGTTTAAACTGGAAGACACAGAGATCAATATATTTTGAGCGGCGATCATTACGAACTTAACCTTTCATCAAATAACTTATCACAATTTATTCATTTATTCAAAATAAATAGTTTTCGGCTGAGCCACGAATAGGATTGATGGGAAAAGTCCTTGAATTCATTGAGTGACTTCTGAACTTATTTGCTAGTTTGTTTTGAGAGACAGTGGAAATCATCGAGTTATACCTTTCGAACCAATAAAATGCCAAATCCTGATCATGACATCTCGAAACTGGTACAATAAGTCCCAATAAAAAAAAATCAGGCATGAACATACTGGTCGAATCTCACTGGTGTTGGGACCAACGGTCAGACCGGGTCACCTTTTGGGTGGCTGTTTTGGCCTGAACTGCGGTGCTCCAAGCCTAACTGCAAAAGAAAAGTTGCCACACCCCCCCCCCTTCCTCCAAAAGAAGAAAAAACGTTGGTTCCGGTCTGACGGTAGGTCTGATCCCGACGCTGGTTCTACCCTATGATATAGATGATGGAACCAAAAATAAAAGCATTTTATAAAACCCTATTTTCCTGAATTTTAAGTAATGGAAAACGCTAAAGATAACTTCCTTGCTTTGTTTTGTACTAGCTTACAACAATCGCAACAATCATAGCCAATTATATAGCCCTCATCACAGACTTAATTCGTCCTCGCATGCTGTTACAACTTTTGAGCGGAACAGTCTAAATTTTTTTAATATTTAAAGCACATGCTAGTTTGACAGTTTAAACAAAGAAAACTGGACATGTCTCGTCGATTCGTTTGAAAAGTTCACTAGCTAAGCTACCAATAGCCTGGGATTTCTACGAGAATTCCAAACGCCAGTGATAAACTCCAAACTGGTGTATACTAAACGGAAAGTTCTGCGCTCTAAAATATTTAAACTCACTCTTATCTGAAAACCACCATTTCGTTGAACCTTGCGGCCCATCATTTAATTTTGTTTGATTTTTGTAGCCTGTAAGAATAGAGCAATGGAAATCACAAATATTATGGAAAAGTTGTAATCTATATGTTGTGGTGCTGTTTTCAAGAAAAAAAAATATTTTGCGATATCTTACTTAGTATCTTAAAAATTTTAATTCTAAAAGGTCGATCCATTATCGACTTAGCGCATGTCAACACAAATAATGGCTAAAGAAATCTACTCCGTCTAAAAAAAGTTCAGAGATTTTCGCCAAATTGCTACATATTAGTTACTATTTATTAAAATCTAATATCAAATTCGAAATTGCTTTCAGACTCTCTTCACATTTTCCCCGTAACTACCCAGACTCGCACCTTTCTGAGATTCTATATAGACTCTATCTTTTGCGTGTTATGATGGGCGACACTGTAAACTGATCCGATATAGATCTGGAATCTTCTAATCTTTCCGCCACGCATCAGATTAGAAGCGGGCATTCCTCAGGTGGCAGGGAATTCCGTTTGAGATGCTCAATTACTGAAAGCTCAGCTGGGAAAATATTACTAGTCTTAGACCTAGACCTGGACTAGACAGGATTTTAGATCAGCACTGGTTTTAGGTCAAGATCCACGCACTGTGGGAGGCTAATAGTTCTGCTTAGTGGACAGATAAAAAGGTGTCTTTACATTATTTGCCATTGAGGGACAGAAAACTAACATTGATTTTCAAGGTAAAACCCGGTTTTTAACAGCTAATAATATGTAACCTTGAATAATTGGCATGTGTTAGGTCGAGTGGCCTTCAACTGAAAAAAAAAAAGAAAAAAGAGAGAATAATAATAAAATGAAGAAACAAGGAAGCCTTACTGTATCAGCTGATCAAGATTAATAATGTTATTAAACCATTAACCGTCACAAATATAATGATGGAAGAGTTGTATGTAGCAGCCATGGTGCAATAATATTCTGAAGCAAACCAAGCTCATTTGTTTTCTTTCATAAGGATGGTGGGGGGGGGAAGGGGGAGAGCTCAAGACTATAACAATATTTTAAAATCTAAACTTTAGGAAGCACTATTGGGAATAACACACTCGCATGCAACAAAAAAAGGATGTATACATTTGAATCAAAGACCATGCTAGTGAACGAGCCTATGAATATAGGTGAGCTGACCCGAGAAAACCAGACACAGGTCGCTTAGATTTGTTTTCAATTAAAGCCCTTTAAAAAAGAAAACCAACGACATGTACTGTTTGGTTCTTTGAAACTTAATATTTCAGGTAATAGAGAAAACAATTGAAGGCGTAATTGTTTAATCTCTTTAATTGTACGAAATGCATCATATAAAAGTGTATGTAACTCAATCTGTCAAACTCCGACTTGTGTCAGTTTTTCCATGGCCATATCACATATGTTAAAGTAAAAAGATCTTTTCATAGCTTATTATTTTTTGAATTGTAAATATTTACTCATGTTTTATTTTCGCCTATTGGAGAACTGTAAATTTCATTGGCCAGGCTTTATCGCTTCAAAAATATAAAAAAAACTTTTATCATCTGAGTATGATAGACCATACACCAGGATATTAAAGTAGATTATGTGGGCCAGGTAAGTCTGCTGGTATTACAGCAAGACAAAGAAGGCAAAACACATTGCAGGCACCAATAAATACAGTTTGTAGCCTACCATATCAATACTAACTGTGTCCTTGGTAATAACGTCACAGACCTATAACTTAAGTAAATGATATCACTGAACAAAAAAGAAACGAAAATCAATAAACAGTATACAGGGTAATCTGCTAAAGATAAACTCTGTTTGATGTAAACTATATTTTAGTATAAACTATATGTTCGGTCCCTTGTCTTTTTTGTTCTTCATTATTTTTCTGCTTCCTATCAACTTAAAAAAAACTTTTTAATCGAGTTTTGAAAGGTATATAATTATGTTAAATCGATTCCTCTTAACTTTATAATACCAAATCCACATTGACATCTATTCAGCAAATGGTTTTTTATAGTACGCAAGTAAAGAGCTGTATTTTCTCTCCGTTTTCTTTTGTATTTTCCTAGACTGAATTGAGTACTGTGCATGCTATTACTAACGATAGCTAAATAATTATAAAAACGTCTGCTAGAGGAAGATTTAGAGTTTTCTGTTTCTTTAAAAAAATGGGTAAAATTAAATATTTTTGTGATAAATTACATTCAGTTCTGGAATTTTTATTTCTTATTTTATTTATTTATTTATTTATTTATTTATTTATTTTTTTATTTTTTTTTTTTTGGGGGGGGGCTGGGGAATGAAAAGGCATTGTTATTTTTTACCGAATTGTTGCATGTGCATAAAAAATCTCCGTTTAACTAAGCCTGACATTGTTTCATTGCCCATGTTACAACGATGTCCAGTTATTGACGCAATCTTGTGCAGCAGTAGTTTAAGCTTGTGCAGTAGTAGTCTCATTTACTGACCGTCGTGACGTCAAGGACACTTATTGAAACGAGAGGTCGGCCATATTGGCTGGTCAGCTTATCGTCTCTTCATCTTTGACACATCATCCGTCACTGTTATCTTCATCTTTTATCTTTGTTCATCACAGTTACATACAGACCCCATACGGCATGGCAAAACTTAACTCAAGGGCTTTCAAAGATGGAGGATTCTTGCGAGGAGAAGAGTTGAGGGGACAGTAAATCAAGGGACGGCTTAGCAGTTTGACATAGAACAAATCCAGGCTTTTCGATAAGCGACTAAAGTGTCCTTCGCGAAGACTGTAACGGCTGAAATGTATAGCCACTGGAGAATGAATTAATTAGCGCCGCCATGGCATGCCTATTTTCTTCAGGTTTCGTTTGCTTACTTAGAAAATAACACAGGTGGTTTAAACTTTTTAGATGCAGTGGTATATTTGCTAGTTTACAAAAAAAACGACCCTAATCTATGTTTGCGCCTTGTATGTCACAGAAATACAAAAAAAATGATGAAAAACATGTTGTTTAGATGCATTTAACAACGCTTTTATTTTTTGCTATACATGCGCAGTCATTTTTTTAATGTATCCAAACCCCAACGGCTAAAAGGAATCGACAAAGTATAAACAGAAGGCAAACTTTATTAAAAGAAAAAAATATACAAAACATGTAGATTGGTAGCTTTCAACCTTAATAAAATTTTTCTAGAATCAAAACATCATAGTGTCCACCTGCTATGCTTCTGAAAAAAGAGGGTTTGTTCATAGAACAACAGTGAAATTTAGGCATGTTTCGAGAGACCAAAAGGTATTTTTAATTCGTGAAAAATCTGGAGAGATTTAGCCTATGGCGTGCTGGCTAGCCCCAAAATCACGATTTCGAAAGTTCAAAAGCATTACTCAACGCTTTTGTCGCCAACAGCCCCTGTTTTTGTGTTGTAAGCCTTTTGTATTTTCACCTGTTCTTCTCAACTATTATACCCTCAGTGAAATGGGTAGGGGCACATTCTCTAGGGAATTAAAGCCCACGCAACAGCCTGTTTAAACCCCGGATTGTCTGTAACCTCAAGGAAAGCTGCCAATTATCTGGCATTAACGCGTCCCCAGACCACAAATTTTCATGTTACATACACTTTGACGGGCACAGAGACAACAGAATTTAGATCTAAGCACTCTGAAAGCCGAGCATCTGTTGCACGCAGAATGTTTTGTTGTTTTTAGAATCCAAGGATTTCTTTTTTAGCTTTAGCCCTTTTAGTTGAAAAAAATTCGTTTTAGGGGTTTTGAATGCTTTTCTTACAATCCCAATAACTAGAATTTCTTTTTCAGCAGAGCTACTCTGGAGTGCAAGGGTGTGACATAAATAAAAAATGTTCAACCTTATCTTTGAATGTATAATATGTAAAGTTTTTAGCAGATACGGGTTTCTCATAGTGTCAGCTATACACGATTTTATCCTCTGTAGTAGATACATGTTTAATGCGACTGGATTGTTTTAAAAGCCCAGTGCATCGTTAGCGGTGATCTCAGGGCCATGTTTAATACACTGCATGCACCATACGGTCTTTATTCTCTTTCGCTCTGTGACTTTATTTACCAGTTAATGTGTCTACTATCTATCGATCGAGATAGAGCTCGATCTGAAATGCCTTAAGTTGATGACTCCTTCCCTTTGTATTTCGCGTCCGTTTTCTTTAACTTTTTTTAAAATCTTTAATATCCATATATTTGTTTTAACTACCTCTCTGGTTCCTGTTTTCACTGTTGTTTTTTTTGCCTTTTCTTTTTGTTTCCTTTTTTCTCACAATTTTTTTTCTCCTACCTTACTTTTTCTGTTTTATTTTTAGTTGTTTATTGTATTCTTCAGTTTTTCTGGTTTGTCATTGACACATCAAGGTTATTTGATACACCAAAGTTATTTTCATCTACTGTACGTCACTAAAAGCCGTTTTTAATCATTTAACAAAAGTTTTATTTATCTACCTATCTATCTCTCTGTCTGCCTGTCTATCTATCTATCTATCTATCTATCTACCCTCCTACCTATCTATCAATCTGCCTATCTATCCATCTCACCATTTATCTCTCTCTCCATATATATTTATCTTTCTATGTATCTATAGATCGATAAATCCACCTATCTATTCATACCACCAAGAGTTCACACAGTTTTCATCGTCTTAATTTTTAAACTCATGCCAGTCCTTCTCTCTTTACATCACCACCTACCTTCGCATGTTAAGCCCAATCTTTGACCTTTTACTCATATAAGTTATCCATCCCTAACACTCTCCCTCCCCGCCCCCGTGCTTCCTTCTTCTCTACGTAAACCAAGATTCCAAAGCCTTATTAGAGTCACCCTAAAGAGCACTTAGCCGCTCCTCAAATGTCCACTCTATTGACCCTGGCCAAAAGTCCGGCAGGTTTAGCCGAATTTAACGATGACCAGGCTTGCTTTTCGCAGTGACTGTGAGACTCTCCCACAGGATTTTCCTCCCTGTTAAGTCCCCATCAGCTAGATCTATTGTGTACAGGTGAAAACCGTGATGCACTGGGCGAGCCTGACCAGGACAGAAGACACAGAAAGACAGTGACTCGTGGTACTGCTTGAAGGACTATAATTATTTGACACGCAGAAAGCTTTACCCGGCGCGCTATGTCGTGGTTTTTCTTTTTTTCTGACATTCTAATTACGAGGGTACATTTCTCTCTCATTGAAAATCCTTTGGACAACATGTTTATACCATTGTTTATTCCACTTCTACTCTTTGACTTTAAGATTTCTTCATGCAAAGAGTTTAGAACAATTCTTAAACTTTTCACTTGGCCCTTACAGTAATGCTTTTACAAGAAGGCCCATATATGAAAGATTTGTAAAATTTTCAAAACATTTTCAATCAATTTCTCTGAAGAATTCCAGGTTATCATTAATAGTATATGGCTTATTATTTTTTACACTTTTACCAAGTTGCAGCTGCTTGGGAATCTATATGACGAACAGAATACAATTTTCTTTTATACAAGTTATCGTTGCAAGCAATAATCTTATCTTTCCCTTCCACCTTTAAACACTCAGAGCCCAGGGGGAGAATATGAGATCAAAATACAGATCGAAAGATTGAGAAAGAGAAAGATTTAAAGGGACAGAGATAGAAACATGACAATGAAAAAAAAGAGAAAGATCGAAGGTGGAAGATAAACATGTATATTGTTACATTTGGCAAAATGATTAGGTTGTATATATCACACAGGCGCGCCTTAAATCTCATCCTTTATCATTATGAACTTTGGCAACTTCGTGGTTTTGGTAAGGAGTTATCTGACAGGTGTTATAGTCTTGATATGCCTTTTTCTTAGGTGTTAGCTAGATTCACCTGT
>BMAT01008141.1:20221-31238 GCA_019649035.1 Elysia marginata | reverse complement strand
TTCTGCCTTAATAGGAAGCAGAGGTTTGGTCTATAGTGTTCTACTCCATCATTGTGAAACCAGGAGATGCACAGCGCTCTTCTAATCAGCAGCTAAAGGCGTATGTTCTGGGAAGAAAAGTTTACACATTGTTGACTATTTCAAAGAAAAGGCTTCATCTTGTGAGAATGTTTTCTCTATTTGCAACTTTTCTCCATCATTCTCTGTTTAAAGAAAATTTGAATTAAAGAAAATATGAATCTACTACTGTACAGATATTAATAAAATAAACCATAAGGAAAGTTTTGGGGTCGTAGAACTTTTATGATTTTGCATTAAGTAATTTTAAAGGTGAAGAAATTTGCAGCGATCTGGTTTTGGCGATGAAGATTAAGAAACAGGAATATCATACAGACAGAGTAAGAGAGAGAGAAAACAAGAGAACGAAAGAAAGAGAGAGGAGAGAGAATGGATGGTGGGGCTGGAGGAAAAAATATAATAAAGCGCAGTTTCCATTGTTTTCTCGGACCCAGAAAGGAAAAAAAACTTCTAACAGTGATAAGACGGAAAGAAGAATTGTAATCTTCTCTGTGATGCCATACAATATATCTTTTCAACTTAAAAGGTTATACAATTCCTTCAAGGCTAGAAACTACGTTTAAGTTTTTTCGAACGGGTGAAAAGAAACATGAGACAAACTGTTGCATGACTCATTGCATGCGAGGACTAGGCGCCAAAATCAGTACTAACCTACTAAACTGGATCCTACCCCCACCCCCTCCCCTCCTCTAACTGTGTGGGCTTACAGCTCTGCTGGGTGTCATCAGATCAAGGACTCGGCCATCCCCTGAGGGACAGTAACTATTGTTTAAGTCATACCTCTTTAACCAGTCTCCTAAATTGTTGATGACAATTTTTAAAGTTATTTTATTCTTAGATGATTCAACTGACAAAGAATGACTGTTTTGTCTTGTTTTTGTTTTTGTTTTCTTTCTGTCTTCATCTGGACAATATACAAGTTATACCTTTCATCAATACACAAAATTCATTATTTTCGTTTACTTCTGGCCTCTTGGTAAGATATCATTTTGTTGTTGAAAATGTAAAACTCCATGGAAATTTATTTTTCACGACTTTTACTTCAAGTAAAAGTCGCAGTAGTAGGCCTTGCATCATTAGTAACACTGTGACCAGTTGCATGATATATACTAGTAGTAGATGTTAAACACGAAAGAAAAGAACGATTTTAGTGCGCCTAATCTGCTAAACAACCGATAGTTGTAGCATTAGTAGCAGCAGTAGCCGCAGCGGTAGTGGTAGTAGTAGCAGTAGCAGTAGTAGTAGTAGTTGTCGTAATAGTAATAGTAGTAGTAGTAGTAGTTGTTGTTGTTGTTGTTGTAGCAGTAGTAATAGTATAAGCAGAAGTAGTAGTAGTAACAGTGTTTGTAATGATAGTTACAGTAGTAGTAGTAGTTGTTGTCGTGGTAGTAGTAGTAGTAGTAGTAGTAGTAGTAGTTGTAGTAGTAGAAGTAGTAGTAGAAGTAGTAGTAGTAGCAGTAATAGTAATAGTAGTAGTATTTGTTTTAGTTGCAGTAGTAGTAGTTGTAGTAGGATTGATAGTAATAGTAGTAGTAGTTATTGTTGTTGTTGCTGTTGTAGTCATAGCTGTTGTTGGTTTTTTTAGTTGTTTATGCAATAATAGAAACTTGGACAGCACTTGTAGTGGACCTGCTGTAGCAGCACCAACCAGAACCAAGCAATCAGCATTAACGTTTCTACCATTAGCATTTAGATGTAAAAAATAAAATCAAGTTAATATGACGACCAACAGAATTTTTTAAGCTTCCGAGTGAGTCATCCATCGTAATACTGAGAGACAAGAGGTCTTTAAGTCAAGCTGTGGGGGTGAGCACCAAGGATTACCAGCCGGCCCGTTTAGAGACTGTCAGGGGGAGCCCTATGGAATCATATTATTATTGACTTTTTTAAATCCATCACTGAAGTGACAACACTGTTTAGCGTTCCGAAGAGGACAGGGCAGGACTACTAGAAGAAGCCGTACGCAAGAGCGAGCGAGATAGAGAACGAGAGAAAAAATAAAGAGACAAATAGATAGAAAGATAGAGAGAGATAGGGAGAGAGAGATAGGGAGAGAGAAAGAGACAGAAAGAGAGAGAGAGAGAGAGAGAGAGAGAGAGAGAGAGAGAGAGAGAGAGAGAAAGAGAATGTTTTGATGTAGCCAAACAAGCAGATCGCAGACAGACAGGCAGCGCTAAAAATGAATAGAGAAATAAAAAGGTATTAACCTTTAGAATATGATGCTAGGAATAAAACCCAATAGGCATAAATATTTCAAGCTGCTCAAGAAAAAGTCAATAAATGATATTTAAAGCGTACGTGTATAAAGTTAAATCTCCTATAGTGCATTGTGTTCAAAGCACCTAATATATAATTCATATCCCTGCATGTAACTACCATCGAGTATAATCTTTTGAACAAAACAAGCAGATGTGATAAACAACAACACTTCGGTAATAAAACTATGATAACTCACTGCTTATAACTGGGTACTCATTTAGTATCCTAGTTGGATGAGAATATGTTGACCTCGTGTAGCGTAGACTCGAACCCCGGCCTTTGCTGAGTGTTTATCTCTAACAACTTAGCTGCCTTAATAAGTAGTATTTTATTACAAGAGCAATACTAATGCTTTGAATGCGCTCTTTTCCTTTAGGTCAGAATTGTGAGATGATTCCATGGCATTTGTTTAATCATCAGATGCGTTTCATTGGCGTAAGAGAATCAGATAAATTAAAAGTGTACGTTAAAATAGAGATGGTGAGATATAAAAAAAATATACAGAGAGAATTCGGTAAAGAAAAAACTGTTTTTAGCATTGACTCAGAAAGAAGGTAGGACAGACTGATTTTTTCCCATATTTTTAAGCAGTGCCGTTTTTTTTCCATTGAAAGTGCTTGCTGCGTCTACCATTGCTTAGTGCGAAAAATATAATGACTTTGAAGAAATAACAAAAAAATTGCGCTATAAATAAATAGGCGTATAATTATAGTATTAATTTGATAGAAATAACAAATGCTTTTTTACAAAGATAAAAGTAGGCGTTATGGCACCTACAAGTCAAAGATTCAAGAGAGAGGGTTTGTGATTTTTCTTTTAGGGGAAGGGGAGATACGCGCACACGTAGACAGAGAAGCAAACACACAGGCAAACAGCCAGGCAGATATGGCAATGAGAAATATAGAGTTGAAAAGGCATGAGATTGACATACCGAGATACAACGACAAAATGCATAGGCGTACAAAGGTGCATAAAGTACGGAAAAAATGGAGAAAAGAGAAAGAAAAGACATGATGAAGAAGGACAAGAAAAACAAACAAACAAATAAATTTAGGGACAGGCGAAATTACGAAAAAAAAATTATTTAAAAAGAAGAAGCCAGAAGATTTAAAAACTCTTAACACAGCTCCTCCTTTTATGTATTTCAAGGGCGTTAACTTCCTCATGGGCGGTAAGAGTTGTGTTTCCTCGCGACTGGTGGGATACGAGTCTGATAATAGACAACAACGGCTTCGCCTGTGTGTGACTGTGTGAGTGGAGACATCGTGAGGTACACAAAGTTTTTCTCACGATCCGTCAGCGATCTTGCGAAGAGAAGAATAATAAACAAAGTTTAAGCACAAAAATGCTCTACATTTTTTTTTCAACGGTAGACAGTCATTTTACAAATCTGCCTACCATGCGTAAAAAAACTGAAAAGAAAAGAATGAAGATTAAACTCCCACTAATCTTAATATATTTTGTATGTATAAATTGAAAATTCACTCATTCTTCATTATATTAGGAACTTTTTTAAGCTTAGAACAAAAAAGAACATCATAAAAGTAGGTGAATAAACAGATAAAGGTGTATAAAAGACACAATGACTGTTTGTTCTACCTAAAAAAATTAGGTCTTTTTATTATTGAAATGCCGAGAACAACATATGAACAGATAATGGACAAATTAATGTAGAAATCGAATATGCCCCAGGAAAAAACGTACGTGAAGACGTAATGATATAAAAATTTGACGTAGGCACATGAGGCGTAGAAATATGAACATTTGACATGGATACATGAAGACGTAATAATACAAAAATTTGACATAGGTAGATAAAGACGTACAATTAACATGAAAATTTGATCTAGATATGAGAAGATGTAAGAATATGAAAATTTGACTTGGGTACATGAAGACGTAGATCTAGAGATCAGAATAAATACTTTTAAAATCTTTCAATCACATGAAAACGTAATAATTTGAAAACTTGACATAGGTATATGAAGGCGTAGTAATCTTGTATGCAGTATTATACTAAAGATGATGTCCTATGAACACGCCCACAAATGAATGCGGACAGAAAAAGACTAACATTTCTAGGACCATCAATTCTCTGGCATTTTCATAGCCCTTTTGGGCTTGAACTCGCAAATAAAAATAAAATAAAAACGAAGTGTGTGAAGACTTTTTAGTCAATTGGTCCATCACATTTACCTCTATTTAAAGTATTAAACTTCCTGCAAAAATCTCAGGACAGGTTGGCAAACACGAATGACGAAATGTGCAAACAAAAACACAAAGTGTGCAGACCATCCATTTTCATTGAAATGGCTGGGAACCAGCAGTGTGGAGTTTCATAAATCAAACTTCAACAGAGATGGATAGAGCGCCGGCGCTTTCTCAGCGCAGACTTGAACACTATGAGGACAAGAAAAGTGAGGTCGCGATGTTTGTAGAGTAAAATTTATCAGCTCGTCTCTTACCAACTGTTTTGGATTTTAAAGCACAAGACTTTCTTATCGAGTTTCACGTCAATAAAGTAATACATGTATGGAATTACATGCCATGGATGAAAAATTAATACTTTAACTCAAAACTGGTAATTACTTAGACTTCTTTAAGAATATTTTGATCCAAATTTTAGAAACAAATATTTTTGGTAGAAGAGTAAAGAGAGCGTAGATTCTTAACAGTTAGGTACTTTCTTTTTGACTGACATAACAGTTTAGCCACTTAATTGATACTCCTCACTCAAGCAACTGCAACTGACAGCAACCTACAACATGACATTGGGTCAAAGGGCGAAAGCTTTAAGCCTGCTGGATTAGAAACACCAAATCGTTGTATACGCAAACCACTTCAAATCGCTCCTATGAGCAATTGATAAAACATACATTGTACATTGATCTCTTTCTTTTCCTTACCATTTCCATAACATGATAGCGTTAAAAATAATGTTAAGATTCTCAGCTATACGCAGAACTGTAGCTTTCAGTTTAATGTCCTTGGTAGATTGAAGCACCCATTACAAAATTTAGTTTTTACTAAATGCTTATGAGATCCCATTTGAAAACCCATCCCAGCATGTTTGTTGAAAAGATCGAAATATACCTTTAATGTCGTCAAAACAAGCCTAAACGTGACCGTTTATGATGGATTTATACCTTACGAAATAGAAGTAAAGCATTATGAGAGCTAAACAGTGATTTCTATGCGAGAGAGAAAAGCCCGTGTGGGCCGCAGCTAAGAGCACAAGAAAACAAGACAGTGTACAAAATTCATTGTCGGCCCCTATGAAGAAAAGTGGCGTTAGAAAAGTCTCAAACAACAAACACTGAGGACTATAACATCCTTGGTGTCTTCGTCTTGTTTTTCTGTGAGACTAATCAGATTTTACTAGGGATATTCTGGACTCTGAAAGTCTAGCCCAGATCTAAGCACTTTGTCTGGAACAGTCTTATATTTTTCATTATCACTAAAATATGACCTGATATCGTTGTTATAATGACGGGAGGATCAATTTCTCATAGGAGTTTTGGCTCCGAGAGATTACATAGGCGCTGAATGTTTTAGACGGAAATATTAGTCATGAGATACTCCAATCCCTGCATTTTCTTCGCGTCTATTAGATCTACACATTTTCTCTCGTTTTGTATCTTTCATGCCCGTAAGCTCTTTTACATTTTAGAATTTTCTCTTCTAATGTATTTCTCTCTCTCTCTCTCTCTCTCTCTCTCTCCTTCTCTCTCTCTCTCTCTTTCTCTCTCTCTCTCTCTCTTTTTTTTTTCACTTCTTAGTAAACTCCTCCGCATTCTCTTTATCTTCTTGTTCTGGTTCTTCTTGTTTTTTACTCTTTAACTCATTTTTTCCACTCTTATCCTTTTCCTTTACTTGGTCTCTGATCAGTTAGTTAATCTCCTCTTACGCCATATATACTTCTAATATAACCTTTTTAATATAATCATCTATTATCAAGATTTAGGTCTTCTCTCTGTCTTATTTGTATTCAGTGAAGCATACTTTAGATCCTACGTGTATGGTGATTGGAGGGTGTTGTTGAATCGTAAGATGAATTTCATGCACTATCAATAACGTTACTTTGACAATGTGTGAAAGCCTGGTGGCAACGGACAATAAGAGGTTTCTAAATTCCCAACAACCGATTTTTTTATTTGAATGAAATGTCACTGGCATGATCAATTTCTTTTTTCAAGAGAGCTTATTTTTTTATTTTTTTCAGAACAAATTGAAGAAAAACTCAAAATGGCAGTGAAAAGAATGAACTTGACTTAATACACCTATTTATTCTGATGAATCAATCTTTTAGCTTTTGCAAAATTGTATTTGATGCAATGTGTTTTTAAAATACGGTTCTTTAAGCGCGTCGGATTTAAATATTTTGTTGTTTTTAAGGACATAATTGAAACTTGAAATTAGGATAAACCCCTAGATAGATGCTATAGTAATGCGAGAATAGAGGGAGATAGACAGATAGAGCAATAGAAAGACTTAATTATTAGATAGATAAATAGATAGATAGATAGGTAGGTAGGTAGATAGGTAGGTAGCCAGATAGATAGATTGGTAAATAGTTAGTAAATAAATAGAGACATAGACAAATAGACAGATGAATAGACAGATAGATATTCTAAGGAAAAGAGAGAAAAGGATTAAAAAAAGACGCCATAAAGTTCAGTAAATGGTAACGGTCCTTCAGTTATAGATCTACTTTTTTTGGAGTTTTTTTTCAACACTGCACGGCACCCACCTTGCCTCTGTCGGGAATTGCTAGCAGATTTATAAACGTCTTGAGGATAAGATACTTGATTTTCATATTTTACTTGAAAATACCGAACCTGTCGCGTAAAAGCCAAGAACATTCAAGGACAGCGCCAAGGACATTCAAGGAAACCCAAGGACATATTGAACTAGAGCAACATACTGATTGGACTGTGCACTCGAATGAAATTCTATCACAATGGCTACTACATAACACATCTGGCAATGACTGCTAGCAACTTCAAACTGACACTTAGCGTGTTACGTAGATGTCATCTGAGCCGACTGGTGACGTTCAGCTGCAGGGAAAATCCGCGTAACTGCTGCAGTATCCTCGACCCTATGTCAGTGCAATCACATTAAAACGGTTTAAATCATAGACCTTAATAGAGACGCTGTTGGATATATTTTATGATAGCTTTAACTATTTTTGTATTTTCTGTCCACATTTTGTGACAAAAGAATTTTTTTTTCGCAAAGTAATTTACTTTAATAACTGTACAAAAAATTGTATATAGTTTTTATAGCCTGAACTTGTGAGGTCCAATATTAATTTTACAGAAAGCTGTCAACTTTTAAATGAATTTCTCAATCAGCCGTTGAGAATATGATTTGATTTTTTTTTTGGAAAAACAAGAAACGTTAAAAGCATGTACTTAAATTCTTTTTTAAAAGCCTGTTTCGTTCCATTTTGAGTCCCATAAAGCCTTTCGAAAAAAATTACTTGGAGTTTTTTATATCTTCAAAGTAGCACTGAAATTTTTCAACAGCTTTGCGATAGGTTAGAAGATAATGAATATATAAAATTGTAAAGTAAAGGAAAGTTTCTGCATAGCCCTTATTCCATTCAGATTATAAATAGGTAGATAGATAGATGAATAGACGTGATTTCCCGGGTAGGCATTTACCAATAGAACAAACTTGTAAATTCACAGACCAGATGCTGATAAAGCGCATCATTCTAAGGTACTGACAAGATTTTTCACTGCCCGTAGCCGGGCACTCATTTAACGCATGGGTGCGGCGAAAAAATGACTGTAAAAATAGCCTTTCTCAAGGTCTAAACATCGACCAGCAGAACGCAGGGTTCGAACCCCAGACCTCTTTTTTTGAAAAACGAGTGTCTACCACTAGACTTAGAAGCCACACCTGTGCTAACATTAAACTGGTGTAATCAACTTTGCATAAGACCTTTTCATTTTGCTTTTCACCCTATTTGAAATTAAGAGTCGACGTTCTGTAAAGACGTATAAGGTAAACTTTCTGCTCTTCAAGAGGGAAAATAAATTTAAGAACCAATTAACAACTCTAATGACTTTTAACTTGTATGAAATGTTCTTCTGTTGCACTCTTTTATTCTGGACTTTTAGAAGGGAAAATTGTAATCAATCTGTAAAAACGCAATACAAACATCTTTGAAAACAATTTTACCGTGTCTTGCTTAACATAAACCGTTAAATATTTCGAATGAAGCAGTTAGTGGAACCGAATATAGTCGCCGGCGTGGTTTAGTGCTTTGAGCGGTTTCGAGTTTGATTCTTAACCACGATTCATATTATAACTGCATTAGGAAAGCAATTTATCGACGCTTTCCTCAGTCCTCCCACCTCTAAAATGGGTACCTGGCAAATGGCAGTGCTTAATAGTTGTGGAGTGTTATAGTATTTGAGAAGCTGCCGCACTGTGATGCTCTAAAATTGAAATATCAGTTGAATTTGTTTTCGAATGCATTGGTCTGCTGGGGGCAATTTGTAAAATCTTGAGACTGCCTTCGGAAGACTACAACCAGTTCTTTTCTTTAGGTAAAATTGCAGTATTTGTTTTAAAGCCATGCTCGTCGCTGTCTCATTGGTCTTTAAATTTTAAGTATGAAAGCCTGAGAGTTTCCTTAATTACACTTTAAAGTAAATATTTTAAATCACAGATACAAAAACACCCACTTTCTCATTTATTAGAATTATAAGTAATAGGTTGTGACGGTCATTTTTTCCGTAATACATTGTACGAGATTTCGAGACGTTTCAATATCAAGCAGTTTACCCCTGGGATCATTCAAAGCTAGAGCATTGTACGTAAAAACTCTGCAGCTCTAAAACAAAATTCCAAAACCGCAAACCCAAAACTAGCACAAAAATTAAAGGCCTAATGTAAACTATATAGAGAATAACTCTATTAGTACCGAAATAATACTGCTTGGTGACTTTGCGTCTTTGTTACAAATTGTTTGCCGGTCTATATAAATAAATCATTCTGAAGGCAGGCACTTTGCGCATTTCCACTTAAGGCCTACTTCTCTCCACTGCTAATTTGATACCTTTAAAATCTTTCAATTATCAAAAAACAAAAAAACTATCTTTGCATCCAATTGAACGGATCCTCTTTCAGTACTTCAAAAATATTTTAATAAAACGTGAGCTTAAAATAAAATAAATGGCGTCAGAACCGTAAGAGGCTCTTAGCCGTCCTCCAGCTTATTTTCATCCTAAAGTTGTTAAGACAGCGGCTATCTTAGCCTCGACACTCGCCCGGCTAACAGATCAGGCGTACAGACCTCCTATCCGGACATCCCCGGATAATAAATGTTTTTGGCTGTATATTACACGCCGAGTTTCGTTCAGGCTATCTCGCTGCTTTAGATAACCTAGATTGTTTTCCTCAAAGTCATCTCAGGGTTCCTTACAGTGTGAGGGGAAACCTGTGATCGACTTAGACGACATGAAAGTAGTAGAGGAACATTTATCTGAGAATTTATTGTGATAATAAATTATAATTATGATCACAGTGGTCTGTTTCATACGAGCTCAGCTAAACTTTATCATTAGAATATCTTGCGTATATATATAAAATTTATGTTCTCGAAGCCAATTATGTTTAATGTTATTTTGCGGCTGGTCTATCTATACCAAATTATTACCCAGGGAGAAGCCTGTTAATATTTTTGTAATTATAACTCATGATATTTTTGGCACGGTAGATAACTTTTGATATATTTCAGTCAAGGTAAGTTCCGAGAAAATTCATTTAACTATTCTTGTTCAAGAGCGTTGTTGTATTGAATGTTGTATTTTCTTTTGTCTTTTGAATACTCAAGGTTGGTTACTCCTTCTAGGCCTTTAAATTAAAACTTGGCTTTCTTTCTCAAGTTCAACTTGTTTCCTTTGTTCTCTGGTTTAATTGGAAAGTTGAAAGCACATCTGTAAAAATCGTTTAATTGGCTTTTTAGAAACTAAAAAAAACAACAACTGAAGATTACTTTTCCAAAAGTAGGCAGCTCGGTTGTCCTCACATCACCCCCTCCCCATAAACACACACTCACACAGTCATCTTTTGTGCAAATTTAAAAAGGGAAAGTTTTTTTAATTCAAATATTATCAACAAAAGCAGGTTTTAAAGGTATAAAATTCCACGGCCAGAGCTATGAACAAATGAATTAGAAATGAGAGTTATTATTGTTTTTTCATGAATGACCTCTCTCTATCTACCTCCCTCTCTCTCTGTCTCTCTCTGCCTCACCGTCTCTAATCACTCTCTGTACATTTTTCTCCCTATTCTTATAAAAAACATCTAGGGCCTGTTGATTATTTAATAACAAAAAATTCTTTTTCTACCATGCACTATATGCCTGTCATCTCCATTATTTTCCTTAACTTTCCTGGAAAACTTCCCGAATGAGTTCGTAGATACGACAGGTGTACTTATTCTGAATTTGGTTGCGATACGCCGTATGCCAATTCTGTTGTTATTCTTATCATTATTGATATTTACTGTATCTGTAACTATGTTTATTCGGACAACAAAACCACCTTGCAGCCTTCCTATGAATCTATCCTTGCTTAAGGGCTATTCTGATATAAAGTGAAGAATATTGCTGCAAAGCCACTTTTTTCTAACTTTAGCTTTACCCCCCTTGTTCTATTAC
>BMAT01008139.1:231740-247689 GCA_019649035.1 Elysia marginata | reverse complement strand
GAGGAAGCACACAAAGTGAATGTTTGTTTTCACATGCTTTTGCATAAAAAACCCCATTAAGCATTCCAGATTGGTCACTTGCTGTTTAATGGGAGAATAAGCTCCAGTAATCTTACATAAAATAACTTATATCCACGTCCTTTTCCATCCCACCGTCACCCATCCTCGTTTCTCTCTAGGTTCAATTTTAGATACTGGTACTACAGTGACTGCTGCGACTAAGTGGTACTTCTATTACTACTACTGCTGCTGCTACTACAAGGCGTACTCATACTCTGCTACTGCTCTAACTGGTGCTATTTCTATAACTACTACTAGAAGGTACCATAACTGCTGCTGCTTCGGCTGCAAACACTACTTATATTATCACCATCACTATTGCTAAAATTGATACTATTTTCTTTACCACTACAATGCTGTGTTGCTGCTGCTACTTACTACTATTACTACAACTGCTACTACTACTACTACTACTACTACTACTACTACTACTACTACTACTACTACTACTACTGCTGCTGCTACTACTACTACTACCACTAATACTGCTGCTACTTCTGTTTAACATGAGAAAATTCTGCTACCGTTGCTGTTGTTGGTAACATACCTCCACTGCTTTTACACAAACAAAGGAGCACTTTTCGCTTTGTGGCTGCTCCCAGTTTTAATTTATTTTGAGCAAATGTTTAAAGAATCAGACAAAATGTCATCTCCTCAAATGTAGTGACGTTATCAAATAAGCAAGGGATTTCAGCCCAAACTAGAATCTGTTGTCAGCTTACGAGGGTGATCTTGGCGATCAGTGCAAAAACTTCAATTTAAAAAAATCCCAAATGACTCTTGGACCAAATCGATAGCAACGTAAGACAAGAGTTCAACAATCGCCGTTTATTTGTTTGTGCATGTGCTCAAACCTTGCTATTTGCTGAAAGACAGTCTTCACTTTAAACATTGAAAAAATATAGCACCATTTTTTTAAGAACTTCAATATAGGGTATATTATTTTTGGAGGGAAATATCAATAATTATTTTAGTTAAGTTTAAGCACGTGCCTTACTATTAATAGGTTGAGTAGCCGTTACAGTATGTTAGTCTCAATTTTCTCAATGCTGATTCTTCCTGTGCCGGGCGCCGGGACCTGGGCTACATCTCTCTCTCTCTCTCTCTCTCTCTCTCTCTCTCTCTCTCTTTCCACATAATCAGACCACAAACAATGTGAGTTGTGACTGATTCTCTGAGGTGAGCACTTGAGTGATGCCTGCTGTCACTCAAACTAAAGGATCAATAGTTTACCGCCAAAGATATGTTAAGGGTCACCTATAATTTGAACCAGTTTTAGGCACATTGGTAGAGGTTGTAAGGGCGTGGCTGGTGATTGTCGCGTTTTCATGACCTCATAATGAGGATGTTTAGTTTAAATTAATGAAGAGAGTTTATTTCCATAGCCACCAAATAGCGGTCAAAGAGTGGTAAAAAATGCGGTAAATTTTATGAATTAGGTAGCTCTTTAGGGAAGCAGTTCCTACAACTTGGCGATAGGTTCGTTAAAAGACACGACTTTTATTACAGAGTTTAAGTATGATTGAAACAATATCAAGAAAATTTTATTCTTCTTCACTTTCATTTTAACTTTAAGCGTTTTAATGATATCAAAGATGACCATGTATTTTGTTTAGACACAAAATGACCTTAATTTTTGTTGAGCAGTATATTTCAAGTCCCCGTGGTCCGTGGGACCCAAGCGAAATTGTTGTAGTTCAGTTAATCTGGTCGCAATAATTAATTCGTGTTCGAGGGTCCCTTTGATACTTATGTATTGCAAAGAAAAGGTCCGTCATTCTTTGTGTGTTATCCCCATCTTTTACCTCTTTTTCATCTTTTTCATTCTCTCTCTCCTTTTTCCTTTTTTTTTCTTTACTTCTTCCTCTCCTCCTCCTCCTCCCTCTTCTTTTTCCCCCTAATCCTTCTTCTTCTTCTTTTTCATTCACCGACGTAGAGGTACGAATAGTGCACCGTTCTTTGTGAATATTTACTCATCATAATCTGATCTGGTTTCAAGTAGCTTCTCTCTTTCTTTTATGCACCAAATAAGAAAAGTTTTCATTTCGCACGTTAACGGAAAGCTTTTAACATTGTGTGCGTAAAAGAAAATTTCTGCTGATGAACCAAAACAACGCAGCTCAATTATCAGCCATATAAAGTGACAGCCTGAAACCTATAAGTCATTGAATCATGGTCTAAAGATTAGTAAGTTAAGACAGTGGATATGTACCTCAAGTGGATCAAGCTAATAATTGTGTTATTTTTTAGCCCAAAACCTAAAAACATAATATGCATCTATTTATCTAGATCCATCAATCTGTCTATTTATCTGTCTATCTTTATCTATCTATTTATTTCTGTCTGTCTGACTGTCTATCTATCTATCTATCTATCTAAAAAACTAGATTCTGACGTAAGTGTCTATCTATCTATCTATCTATCTATCTATCAATCTGTTTGTCTGTACATCTATCTGGGTTTTTTCATTTATTGTTTACATGTTAACCATTCTGCCCATCCAACATTAATTAGCGTCTGTTTCGATCGTCCGTTTGTCTATGCATGTGTGCCAGTCTCTTCCCTCTTTAGGCTCCGAATGGAGAATCATTCCAGTAAACAGATCATCGGTCACGCTCAGAAATGCGTCGTAATTTGTTTTGATCAGATAAGCAAAATAATTTTATGCTTGTGGTTGTTTTTCTGCTCTAAAATTTATTTTAAAATGGACAGATGAATACATATATTTGAACTCATACATTAGATAATGAAAAAAGTGAGACAGGCAGATTGAGACAGGTAGCCATACACCTAAATATGAGAGAGAGAGAGAGAGAGAGAGAGAGAGATAGAGAGAGATAGAAAGAGAGAGAGAGAGAGAGAGCAGGACAGGTCCTGGATCTATAGGAAAGAGGAAAAGATGAGACAAGGTTATACGAAACAAGGAAGAATCAAACCAGAAACCTGTATTGGGATTACAACAGAAATGCTGAAATGCTGGAGGAGATAGATTGCCTTTTGTCAAGCTGTTTAAAGTGATTAAAACGTTATCTATTGTAAATTCAAATTTTTTAACAACCGCCACAGCTTTAAAATGTGGAAAGGTGTTTTTATTTAAACATCTCTGTAGATCGGTCGTGGAACGTAAAAGGTCTTTGGTTTACACAGTGTACCAACCTCATAAGTTCTACTGAAACTAACAACATTCACCCAACCATTTTTCCCTCGCCTCACACAGCCTTCAATCTCCTCACATGCACAAACACCACCACATACTTCAATTATTGCATAAAGGAAGCCTCACTATGTATGTCATTGTGTACAACTAGGAAATTGGAGAAGGGTCGAGGAATCCAAGACGAAAGACGAAAAGCCCAAAAGCGAGTTTTGCTAAATCAAGCTACGGGCCAAGAGCCGCTTGACGGCTAAAGAAATACCCCCCCCCCTCCCATCTTCTCTCAGGCCGATTGAATAGTAGGAGGACCCGATGTAAATCACTTAAATGTCAAGTTTGTTTTTTGTTTTACCAAAGCTTTCTTCTTGCTGGAGGTTATACGTGATTCTTTTTATAGAAACAGATTTTGATATTAAAATCTAAAACGCACATTAGCTTCTGTGAACAATAGATCAATTGTTTCTTTTATAACTATGATATTTGTTTCAAACTTCCCATTCTCATCATTCTTGCTTTTAAAAATCTTTTTTTCTTGTGTGGGTATCATTGGTATTAGTGCTGTTTTGTTGGCACTTTAGCTGTTTGATCCTTGTCGCTTCTTCTTTTTCTTCTTCTTCTTCTTCTTCTTCTTCTTCTTCTTCTTCTTCTTCTTCTTCCTCTCCTCCTCCTCATCCTCCTTATATTTTGTGGTATTCTTCAAACTGCCCGTTATATTTCTCTTGCCATTGACACTGTTTTTATCCCTCCTTCTCTTTGGCCCTACAATCCAAAGCAATTTGGCTAACTACATAGATGAAAGCTCTGTGGTTCATACTAAATGTGCATGATGAGAAAGGGGGGCAATGTGTTGTTTTTAACAGTAGACAAAAGTCTTCCTGGTTTATTATTTAATAAGAACGTTTCTACTTTGATTACAACGCCATTTATATAAATATGAATGGGAAACAAAACTAGACTTTGTATGTTAGGGAAAAAACTTTATAAAAGAGGAATGCGACCCAAAGGGTATGTTAAGTCCTCGTAGCTCGAACACAAGACCCTGATTGTTAATGTGAATCAAAATTAGCATAATGTGTTTAAAACTTCAGACGATGTTTTCAAATGCATAACACGAAATATGCACTGGCACAGTACACCAATTTACGATCAATGCCCTTTGGGTTTTATTACTTAAAAGTTTGAATCCTAGACTTCGCTCCAAGTTTTTCTGCAATGTAGGGCCTTTTATAAATTTATAGAATAGGCAGATACACGTTCTATGGTTGAACCGGTCTAACTACAGCATAGAATTCCTTACCGATGATTGTACAGTACACATTTCTAGGAATTTATTACTATGGCTTCGACGAATTCTTTGAGGCGTTAGTGAAAGATTTTTCTCCTCACAAGGCACGACGCACTGACAACACAACTGAACGAGGAGCTTTTAAAGGAAAAAAAATATCCCTACCGTGCCCTTGCCTGAGTTTGAAGAAACGGAAGCCTTTATTGCCCAGATGTGCATCAGAGTTAAGAATAGGATTGAAAAGCATCCAAGAAGAAGAAGGAGGAGGAGGAGGAGAAGGAGATTTATTTTATAGTAGAACCGCACCAAACATAGCTAAGCTTCAAAGCATGCTTTATGAGAGATGTAAATTTGATTTGTCATGCAGATATTTTAACCACCATCACTACTACTATTACTACTACTACTCTTCCTCCTCCTCCTCCTCCTCCTCCTTCTACTACTACTACTACTATTACTACTACTACTACTACTACTACTACTACTACTACTACTACTACTACTACTACTACTACTACTACTACTACTACTCCTGCTACTACTATTACAGCTACTACGACTGCTATTGCTACTACTACTGCTGCTGCTGCTGCTACTATTCCTAATACTACCATAACTACTACTCTTACCACCACTACTACTACTACTACTACTACTACTACTACTACTACTACTACTACTACTACTACTACTACTACTACTTCTACTACTACTACCACTACTACTACTATTACTACTACTACTACTACTACTACCACTACTACTGCTGCTACTGCTGCTGCTATTGCTACCACCAACACGGATTCGTGTAAGGTTTTAAAGTGACAATATTACTAATAATTATGTTCGATGACTTTTGTTTGAAATAAAAAAAAAACTATTCAACTCAAAACTGCGGCTTACAGTTAGTGGCACTGTTACACTCTGCAAATTGTTATAAAACCTGATCCTGAAGTGCTTACTTCTCCGTTATAAAGGTTTTAATATCCTGACTTTCAACCGCGCCCGCGCTGGTCTCGTGGAAACGTTATGAAGTTCGATCTGTCTGCTTGCACAATTGATCTGACATCCGTCAGTTAGCATAGCTGGTTCTCTCAGGTTCGTACACTTAACGCATTGGCATTAAAGGCATCCAGTTATAGCTAACCGTACGTGTGGCTAGAGCTGGCTATCCTTGAGATAGCATCTCTTGCAGACATAATTTTCCACTGAGTATGGCATTCGTGGTAATGAGAATTGATATTTTAGTTATAGCCAACCGTACATGCAACTGCTGCTGGCTAACCTACTTATAGGACCTGTTGCAGTTTGGCTTCGCCTCTGATATTAGAGTTATTGCCAAGGGTAGGTTGCGTGCTACCACAACTGGCTAGCCTACATATAACGTTAGCATCTCTTGCAGTTTGGTGTTTAGTTCCCTATGAAATTAGAGTTATAACCAATCGTACGTGCAATCAGAGCTAACTAGCTTATATTATAGCATGTCTTGCTGACTGGCATCATTTTATGTGGCATTAGAGTAATAACTAACAGTGTGGCGGTTACAGTTTCAGTTTGTTAGGTTACTGATTTTTTCACTCTAAATTGTATGATATTATGAATATTATTCTTGACATAGCCGGCTCTGTGGCCTAGCTGTAAGACACTCGATCAAAGATCGGGAGGTGAGAGGTTCGATCCCCGGCCGAGTCAAACCAAGGACTCTAAAATTGGTATTAGCAGCTGATCCGCATAGTGTCTGGCATTATGGATTTAGTGCTAAGTCTGGTCGGCCCGGTGTCAGGATAATCATAATGTGACTGGTTGTGGTGTATGCAAGGGCTCCTTCAACACAGTGTGGCAGCACGCTTTCAGTTGTCCCCAGCGCCGTCTCTGATAGAACCTTGTAGTTGAAAAGAGACGTTAAAATTTAAACAACCAACCAACTAAACTGGACTAGTTGAAACGCCACGTAAATCAAAAAACAAAAAAGTTTGGTGTAAATTGTCTGCCTTGAAAAAGAATATTGTATTTATTTCTGGTGACCTGCCTCTTTTAAAATATCAAATTTGTGCGGCTTTTTTTTTTTATATGCATCGATGTTTTTTATCGTGATTTGTACTTTCTGTCGTAACAGTTGACAAAGCTTGAATTCAAATTGAATCTGTACTTTTCTTTTTATTACCGTAACTTTCTATATTTGGGCTAAATATAACTCAATACTCATAGTAAGTTGTTGGAAATAACAGTGAATCAGGTTGTAAAGTGAGTGAAATCGCAACCCATATATAACTGCCTTGCTATTATTTTCTGTGAGTTCGCCCCTGCTGTACATGTGTATTGTTAAAACTATCTAAGCTGCCAGTAAGATTTAAAGTCAATGGACATGACAACAGTCCAACATAGGGTCTTGTAGATTTCAGTTTACGACCTCTTAGTAGTTTCAGTGGATTTCTCCAACTCCATGCTGTAACTCAAGGTGGATTCGTTTAACAATTCCACGATGTAACTCACGGTGGATTCCTTCAACAATTCAACGATGTAACTCAAGTTACATCCCTTCAACATGTCCATGTTGTAACTCATGGTGGATTCTTTCAACAATTCCACGATGTAACTCAGGGTGGAATCCTTCAACAATTTCACGATTTAACTCACGGTAGATTTCTTTAACATATCCATGTTGTAACTCACGGTGGATTCCTTCAACAATTCCACAATGAAACTCACGGTAGATTCCTTCAACATGTCCATGTTGTAACTCACGGTGGATTCTTTAACAATTCCACCATGTAACTCACGGTAGATTTCTTTAACATGTCTATTTTGTAACTCACGGTGGATTCCTTCAACAATTCCACGATGTAACTCATTGAACTGCCCACAGTTACCGGGATTTAGCGACACGGTGCTGGCCTACGGGAGTAAGAGCCACGAACCCGGAGGGTGTCACCCAGCAGCATAACTTGAGAACCCGTTTGTTAACGGGAAGGCTAAAGCATCGAAAGGAGAGGGTTGGGCTTCGTCCATAAAATTGAGTCATGCTGTGCCTAAGACTCGGACTTGTGTCAGTGTATCGCACTGCCCCTACGGCTACTTCGGCTATAGGGCTCTTTATCTTTATATCTTTACCTATTTACAGCTTTACAGCTATGGTGGCCCACCAGATCCATTCTTTTACCTATAAACAAAATTGAGCAGAATCTTCTCATTGATATCGTGTTTTTTCGCCTCTTCTTCCAGATCGGTACAAAACGAGCCCTGCTGCTTCCAGAAGTAGATCCGGCGGAACGTCATCTCGTCCAGCAGACGACAGTCTGCACGCGAGCCTGTCTTGGCGGGAAATGGAAGGTCCGAGTTTCTACTGCAACTACCTGGGCTTCACGCCCATCTCCAAACCGCCAACTTCCATGGCTGTACTACAGGTAGAAGATAAAGTTGCTCATATAAACATTAATAGCAACTGAATTTTTAAGAATGTGCTAATAACTGACTATCCATCCTTCTCTTTCACCACTCCATTACATTTTAACAACTCTTCACTATTAACGAGAAACCTGCTGAAGGTATTTATAACCCTATTGATATTTTAGTGACCATAATACTCATGATTAATATGTTTTTCTAACGGCGCCATCAATTTCATCATTTTTGTAGGTATCAGGCGCTATACTATGCAAATAGACTTTTATAGACATTATTCTGTCAAAAATTTTTAATGTTCATTAAAGTATCGTTCAGCTTAATTGTCCATCCTCGAATAATATTATGTGTTTGCTGGCTCCGATTGGACTCCTTTCATTCCTTGCATAGTTCTGAAAAAAATTTATAAAAGTAATAAAGACCCAACCTCGCAATGGCTGATTCTTCCAGCATGTGCGAATTGAGAGCATGATATAGCTTTCATGTTAATAACCTATATGGGTGTTCAATTTGAATAGATAAAATAAGAATGTTAGAGAATTTAAGAGAACTGCATGGCTGTAAATTTGAAAAATTAAATTGAATGTTTTTGCTTTAGAGTGTTGTGTATAAGAAAACAACCTAAATAGCCTCTCCAGTCTGCGGTCAAGGTGTAGCCAAGATCTAAAGATACTCCACTTTATCTTAAGTAAGGTTTTACGAGAGCTACGCCGTCTTGCAATTGTTAAAATAACCCTTATCAAACTAAATCTCTAAAGCAAAACCATTCCATGAAGACGCCATGGAGTTATGCAGTGGAGAAACGACACTTAGTTATAATAATTGGCCACTTTCGTCACTGAAGAGAGAGTTCAGTTACAAAAATTTCTCTCTCTCTCTCTCCCTTTCTCTCTCTCTCTCTCTCTCTCTCTCTCTCTCTCTCTCTCTTTCTCTCTCTCTCTCTCTCTCTCTCTCTCTTTCTCTCTCTCCCTCTGTCTCTGCCCCTTTCTCTCTATGTTATCTTTTTCAACACTTTTCTATCTCGCAATCTGCCAAGCATTTTTACTTATGAAGTAAAACAGTTTTTATCGTTCACATTATTAAATTTTCAATATTTAATGGTAACCGTGGTAGAATATTACAGGTATCATAGGCTGTGTGTTGATTGCACCTTTAACCATTCATACAAGTTGGGTTTTCTTTTTCTAAAGATAATCGACCTCCGGTGTATTATTTATTCCTCTCTTACCCCCAGACTCCAGTGCGAGACATGTATTACAAATACCGTAAATCTCCATCCACTGGTCGCAGCGCCACCTTGCGACTGACACAACGCGGAGTTCTGGTCATCCTCTACGATGATGGTAATGTCCACAGCGAGATTTTCTTTGACTTTAGCGCTGTCGTGTTTGTGGAAGCCGCCAACTTCACCCCCGTGAAGACCTCCAGCGAGAGGAAGCCCAAAGCTTTCTTCTTGCCCGTGGAGCAGGACGGCGGTGGGGGAGGCAGATACGGGGCTGGCGGGGCAGTGCACGAGAAGCACGCGTTTCTGGTAGAGAAGAACTTTCATTTCCTTGTGACCACCTCTCACCCTCCCATGGTTGTGTGTGTTGTTCGGAGACCACAGGGTGTGAAGGCGCTAGACTGCCACGTGTTTGCCCTGGACACTGTTGAGAACGCTCTACACATCTCTGGCTTGATAGCTTCGGCCCAGACATCACCAGGCACTAGTGGTGTTGCAGGTGGGGGAGGTCCTGGTGCTGCGGGCAGGGCAGGAGCCAACTTTGACAAAGCTCGGGGTGGCGGTGATGTTATCAGGACAGAGTACGGCGAGTATTCTGTGTACAGAGGATCTAACCCGCCTCTTCCTCACGACCCTGGCATGGTTGGTCACGGTCCTTCTCCCATGATGATGCCAGGGGGTGGGGGACCAATGGGAGCTCCGGTGGGTCCTCCTGGGGGCAGAAATGGATATCTTGGAGGAGGCGTCCCTGGTGGTATTGTCCTCACTCAGGATAACTTCATGTCAGACTCCTCCTCGGACCACCAACATCAGTTACAGCAGTCTCAGCAATATCTACAGTACCAGCAAGGTCAGTACACGGCTGACGTTATTCCTAGGGGGAACGTCGGCGGTGGGGGAGGAGGCAACATGCGTCCTCCAGGTCCCCATTATCACCATCATCAACAAGGCTATAACAATCGCCCCCCTGATGTGATCATGCACGCGCGGCCCATGTCTGTCGAAGTTGGAGATAACGGGTTTTCTCATAACCCCACTCACGATAGAAGTTTTGGAAGTGTGATAACAGATGATTCAGGGGTCAGAATGAGGTATGAAGAGGGTCGAGGAAACCAATCTAGGCACAGTGGCAGTCGAGGATCTGGCAGTCAGATTTCTCCAAGGGGTCCTGTGGATTCGTCACATGAAGGGGGAGGTGGCCGATACATACCAGCAGGGGCGAGACCAATGTTTCCTGGTGGCCCACTTCCTCCAAGCGAGCCAGCCAGATCATCAATGTCCCCCAGATACAGCCCGCCACCTCCCACAAGCCCACGAGGACACAGCACTGAGATGATGAGGGGTGGAAATGGAATGGGTGGTCCCAGCCAGGAGATTTTCTCGGCCTCTAACCGAGAAAGCAGAGCAACTGAGGACGACAGCGATCAACAAGCAATGGTCGGAGGCAAGCCCGTGGCTAAAGTCCCTCCCCATTTTAAAGCTGGCATCAAAGTTTTGCCATCAGATTTCAGGATGGTCAAGCTGAAACACAATCCGCTCTCAGAGGGAAAACGCTCAGACTCCATGTCTGACGACAGTTACGACAATAATAGAGATATGCTGGACCGCTACAGGGAGCTGCAGGAGGCGGAGGAGATGGGAAAGCACGGCGGCCAGCACCAACACTTCCCAGATGTCGCTGCTTCCGCCGCTCACATGAAAAGCCACGCCAACCACCAGGATAACCACGGTCGAGACTTCCGCTCAGGGTGGGAGGAGGAGGACGAAAACACCAGGGTCGGGGCTGGCTTGTTTTACAACAGCAGGAGCTCTGGATTCAGCAGCGGGGGTGTGGATTTGGTCTATGGCCAGGAACACAGGAATGGCGGGGCAGCCAACAACCCCAGCCATGGTAACAACATCATCAACAAAAACCGGTACAGCAGTCCCGGGGATTTCAGTCATCCTGATCTTCGCAGTCAGCCGACGAGGTCAGGTGGGGGCGTCAAGTCTCACTCAGCCTACAGCATCGGGGGTGGGAGGGGTGATAACTCTAGTAACTCAGACTCCACAGCCAGCGGCGACCCTTCTCGCTTCAAGGATCTTGAAATTGCGAACATGTTTGCTAACATTAGTCTGGATGGTAACGCAAACAGCCCAAAAAGTAACAGCAATGATTACCACAGGAGAAATAATTATAATTTGGATCATGGGTTTGAGGACGGTTTGGGCTATTTGCCGTAAATGTACCAAAAATAACAGTTCTTTTTTCAGTTTGATTTTTTGGATTTTGAATACTTTCAAAACGTTGCAAAGAGACAATCTGACACTTCCAGATGTAAAAGATTATAGAAAAGACGAGGGGCAAAAAAAAAGAAAGATAGCAGAAGTCAACTTCAGAAAACTCCTTTTGCAACGAGAAATAAATATACAGTCAATTTTAATATTTTTAGGCAATGCCCACTCACCTCTGCTAAGATTTAACTTTTTATATTTATTCCACATCTTTAGAAAAAAAAACAGGCAAATATATATTGGATACAACAATATACACATGTAAACTAGTGTTTTATTTAAGGTTTTTGTTGTCTTTCATATTGTAGAGAAAGCAAAACAAAAGTGTTTTGTGAAAAAATGTATCTGGGTTGCTGCAAACACCTTTACAGTCTTCGGAATATAATTATCAGAATGTTTATAATCGTTTCAGAATTTTGATTGGATTTTGAAATTGGCCTCATTGCTGTATGTCCCATGATCAAAGATAATATTTTTTTCCTTCGAAACGTGTACTTTTTTATCCGATTGTTGTTCAAATGTTACTTTGTTGTGCCTTTTGTACATTACCATAATTGATTTGAAATCTTTCTCTTCAACAACAACAACTACAGAAAACTATGCTAAACTTCCAATACAATATAAACCTTTTCTTTAAAAAAATACAGATTGGAATAACTCAGTCCGTTTTAAGCCATCTTGGTCAAATACATTATCTGCTATAACCCTTTTCTTTAAAAAAATATAGAGTAGAATAACAGTCTGTTTTGAGCCATCTTGGTCTAATACATTATCTGCTATAACCCTTTTCTTAAAAAATATAGACTGGAATAACTCGTCCGTTTTGAGCCATCTTGGTCTAATACATTATAAGGTTGTAAGTCATTTTAATCTTTTACAAAAATCTCTACTTCGAAATCAAATAACGAAGGGACATTATTAGAGAAACTGTTATAAATCTAATGAGTTATGTCCCATGTAAACATGCGGCTGATGCCTTCTTTTAAGTAACGCGGCTCAACCGATACCTTCTTTCAACTTAAGGTATGCAATGTGCCATTGATTTATTGTGCGATATTGTTTGTATTATGATCAACTATTTGTCTCAGAGAAGCGTAATGATTTTACTTTTCTTTAAGTTTGAGTTTGATTTTTTTTAATGCAAGATTAAAATAATATGTAGGTCTCTAATTTTATGCAGTGGAACTTGTCCTCATGCAAAACTTGTTCTCATACAAACCTTGTCTGATATGTTGAAGCTATATGTACATGTACCTTGAAACAATGCTAGACGTAATGCCCTTTCAGCCATCAACTGTCATTTAAAATGTCAGACGAAATCTAATAGCTAGATTTAATCATAATGCTACACCCACCTTTCTGTCTCCCATTTATATAGAGTTCAGCATATCAATATATAATTTTTGTGAGATTAAAACAAGTATGCAAAGAGGTCTATAAAGGCATGTTACAGTTCATGTCATTGCTGCATCATTGTATTGATTGGTTATTTTGTGATAATTTTTATGCGGTTATATTATGTATGTTCGGTCTTTTATGTTGAATGACGTTTTAAGCACTTTTCCTACAACAATGTTAAATGGCGTTGCATAAAAAAGTCACTACCCCATGTTTCCAAAACATTTCATAAACTTTAAACAAGTACCTTATGAAACAAAAATCTTTTTCATTTGACAAGATACTAAAAAAATCTAATGAGTTGTAAGTGTTCCTTTGTTCATTTCATTCCCTCATAATAAAATTGCAAATTGGAAGCTGTGCTGAAGTCAGAACATGTATTTTAGTTGACTCTATGTGTACATAGTTGAAGCTTAAACCGTATTGAATATGCTGGCATGTATGCATTACAGAGAAATACAAAAACTGTAAGGTGGGTTTTGTCGTGAGTTGTTTGATATACCCTTCTCTATCAGGCTCGTTGCCTTACTGCAGTTAAAGCCCCCAGCTTTTCTAAAACTTGGTATATTTCGTTTCAAAGCAACAAACAGTGCATGTTATTAGTTGTATAAAAAAACTTTTTAAAAAGGGTTGTCATCCAAAACTAGTTATAATAGATTAAAATAAATACACATTGATGTATAGCACTGTATTCTAATAGTATGTGTGCCGGATTCTGTTTATGATGCTGGTGTCCGTCCCCACCCACAAAGTCGGCTTCAGGCCTAATGTTATAATGGCTACGCAAGACAGCAGGCCTCATTGTTCAGTTCTTGATACTTATTCACGATTTTGACCAGAGCACCACCATTTACCGTTCACTCCAAATGAATGAACAAGAAGAAGAGATGGGGAGAGGGCGGTCAAATAGCAAAACTAAGTGATCCTATGAGACAAAATTTAATCAAATTACTTTTTAAATAACAGTATATTATGCGCTTTGTAAATTAATCAATAGACAATGCTCTTCTCGGCTGAGAAGGAAAGGAGTTCCAGAGAGAACGATCCACAACTGAGAAGGATCTGTCTCTAAGTTTTGTGTAGCGTCTTGTAACCAGATTGCCATTTGCAATACGCAGGTTACGAGTTGGAAGTCGTATTAAGTCTTTATGATAATTAGGGTAAAAAGCGTTAGACATTGGTACACAACAGTGCAGATTTTGCTCTCTGTTGCAGATGAAACTGGTAGCTAGTGTAGTTGTTTTAAAACTGATTTCATATAGTCTCTCTTTTGCTCTTGCGTTACCATACGAGCGGCATTGTTGTGAATTTCTACAGTTTAACATCATTTTTATACATGAAGAACCAAAAAGCAAATTACAATAATCTAATCTATGAATTACAAAAGCAAGAACAAGTTTCTGAGTGACTTGTGCCTGATTTTCTTTGGTGTTGGCGGTCTATGTACGTTGTTAATGAATCTAAAATTACATGTTAGTGTCACACAATCTCTTTTAGGACCAAATATTTGGTTCCCATTCGCTAGGTGTTCTTGGGTGACAGACTTTCGAGGAGTCGAAAAAAAAAACTGCAAGCCCTGAAACTATCTGCTTTACTCGAAAATTTTTTTTCCTATGTTCCTATGTTTGTGCCATGTTTCAGCCTACATTGTAGTTGTAATTGTTTTTTTTTTATCGACCAGGATTTTTTTATCTGATACCCATTGTTTTCTATTGTTACTGATGCATTTGCAATTTACGTACAGATGGTTACTTTTTATGTATTTTTGCTTTTTCGTTTTCAAAAAGCTAAAATTTACTTTGCTAGATCTATAAATAAAGCCAAGTAAGTTGTTTACTTCCTCTTGTACTAAAGATTGTGTGGTGTTCGATTATCTGAATATTTTTCTCGTGCGATTTTTTATTTATCGAACTCTTCGTATAAATATTACCTCAGCTCCTCTCCAAATTCCCTCAGTCTTTTAAATCCTCTCTTCACCTGTCAATGTGTATGTGTGTTTATATGTTTGTTTCTGCCCCTGTTACCCCCCCCCCTTTTTTTTTCTTTCTCTCTCCTGCTCTTCTATCTCTTTCTATAAATCCTTCACAGATCGCAATCTTTCTATGCATTTTGAGTGATTATTCTGATGTCTTTATCAACCTATTTGCTAACTTCTTGAAACAATGATTCTGATAAAATTATGTGCTTTATACATTTGTATGTAAAAAACTTTCTCTCGCTTTTCTACAGTATAAAATAAAACATTCTAAAACGCAGAGTTTTTTTTTGTTTTATTCCTTTTGTGTTTCTTGTTTTATATTCTTTTTATTGAGAGGGATGGGTATGTTTCTTTCAAATTTTGAAAAAAGGTTTAACCTTTTTACCAGCCAATAAATTTGTAATCGCGCATCATTTGTATCGACCTCTTTCGAGTTCTTGTGCAAATTTTATGTTCGGCAGTTAGATTTAAAACTTTCAACTTTCAAGTTGGACAAAAACATTCATGCCGTTGGTGGCATTAGCATTAGAAGCGTAAGTATAGTAACAGTAGTGAGAACAGAGCAGTGGAAGTAGATGAGTAATTGTTGAAGTAGTAATAGTAGTAGTAGTAGTAATAGTAGTTGTTGTTGTTGCAGTTGTAGTAGTAGTAGTAGTAGTAGTAGTAGTAGTAGTAGTAGTAGTAGTAGTAGTAGTAGTAGTAGTAGTAGTAATAGTAGTAGTAGAAATAGTAGTACATGTAGTAGTAATAATAATAATAAATAAAATATATAGTGCGCATTGCGCTCTAGCATACAAGTCTGCTGCTGAACCCATTCAAAAAGAATGCTTTATGCGCATAACATCTTTAGATCTATATGATATATTTTGTAAAAATACCGTAGAAGGAAAATTAATGTACTGGTGTTCACATTCACATGCGTAAATCTCTCGCGCGCACGCCTAAAAATGATGTCGATAGTCGATGTCGATAGTGACCACGAAGATCTAAAAAACTATCGGCCGGTATCAAATTTAAAATTTGTTTCCAAAATTCTTGAAAAGGTTGTTCTCCAGCAAATTAATCACCATTTGAGAAAACATGAGCTAAACGAATATTTTCAGTCAGCTTATCGCAAAAACTGTAGTGCCGAGACGGCTTTGGTTCGAATTGTTAACGACCTCTTACATGTAATTG
>BMAT01008139.1:213713-227904 GCA_019649035.1 Elysia marginata | reverse complement strand
TCTCTCTCTCTCTCTCTCTCTCTCTCTCTTTCTCTCACCACAAATCTACGGCCTATAAAACTCCCTAACTCTGTAAGAAAAGTTTTTCCACAATTCTTTAAAAACTTACAAGACCAAGGGTAAAAAATTTAACAGCCAAAGCAGGTTCAGACCAAACAGCAGTATGCCAGATGTAGTATGGGTCCACCGATGGATAGCAGCAGTACGGCTGAACACGACGGATGTGGAAGTTAACATCACTGGCATTTATATGTCAGGCACGTTCGATACTATCAACCTAACAAAGTTGGATCAAATTTCATCTAATTCATATAATTTCTATTCTATAAATTTACAATAGATCTCAAAATAACAGGAACTGACGACCCAGTGCCGTTTGCCACCAACATTGGCACACCGCAAGGACACAGTCTAAGTCTTGTCCTTTTTTAATGTTTTTAGAACACGCCCTTGAGGACATCGGATCTGTGCAAGTCAACCAGCAAGATCCAATCCCTTCATAAATAACATTAACTTTATTGGGGAAAAGCATGGAGACGGGAGCCATTGAGTCAATCTTGATTTAACGCATCCTCCGATGGTTCTCATTGAATCTTTTAGTATGACGTTAATCTTTTGTGTGTGTGTGCTTTTATGCCACATTGGATCACAGTATACTGTAACACAGTAAAAGAGTGCCATGGTAGATTTATCAAGACAGTTCGTCACCCTAGTTCTTGTTTGTTCTAACTCGACAAATTGTAAAACTGAGAAAATGGAGCTGGAATGTATGTGCCGTGATTTTTCCTCCACTTTTAATAAACCAGGAGTGACAAAGGTATGTTTTTCTAATACCGTTGACCTAGATGTATAAATTGATGCCTCAAAACAGCAGTTTTAGTTGATTAATACCATGCAAAGTCAAGTTTTGTTTTTTGTGACTCCATTCTTTCAACTGATTGAATGGATCTCTTTAGTTCTTGAATGTTCTGATACCAGAAAGAACACACACAAATCCTGTATTTCACAAACCCATCTTTCTGAGTTCGTTTGTTCTAGATTAATTTTTACCCTTTAAAAAGGTTCGTAAATGAAAACATGCAATCAGAAATTGTTAAAAAATTCTTAACGTGAGTGAATTTTAATCTTAACGAAGCTGAAAAAGGAAAAAATCAATCTTTACATCTCTAGTGTATTTGTCTAGCTATTGAAGTTCAGACCAATAAGTAAAACGTGCGAAATAATTATGTCTTCGTAATTTGGAAACATTTCCATTTTAATTTCTATTTTATATTTATGATCATTTTACTTGTGACATTATATTTATTTTTCCCAGTTTTATAATAAATAAACAGTGATCTTGTTTTTGTGGCACGAGAGGAAACTGTTTATATGTACTTTACAGTCAAGTCTTAAGATAACCCCTGTTTAGGATAGACTTTGGTTTGAAATAAACTAGATTTTAGTCCCTTTACTTTTTTTTCTTAATAACATTACTTCTCAGTATGATTTAGTGTGCCCTATAAGGGTTTATCTTATACGACTCGGCTGTATCTTACAGTAAAAAATTCCTGCCTTTTACATGAAGTTTGCTAATGAAATGTTAACAAAGTTGCAATAAACCTGCCCTTTATTATTATGGATTTTAATACCGTATATTGTCATTTATGACTAAAATTTGAAAAATATTAAATTGGGGTGGGGGGTAGGGGTTAATACCTTAGTTGTTATCTATGACTACAAAATTGAAAAACAATAAATTTTTGCTGTGCCGCTTCAACAACCCTAAAATGTCTGAACATGTTTTGCAATTACTCCCAGTCAGATTATAACCAATTATACGGTACCTGTATTAATATATTTTATCTTATAATTAAGCACTTCAGTTTATATTTTAACTTGCTAAAAATTATGGTTTTTGGTTTATGAAATTACAATGTTGTTCTTCTTCAATGTTTAAGATACGGTTTCTTTTTTCTGTTTTGTCGGCACAGAATATGTTAACTGTCTGTCAATAGTGATATCCAGCATTTTAGGGGTTTGATTGACTGGGATCTTTTTCTCCACCCGGATGTTCATTTTTCTAGTTGCTTCTTTGCTGTTCAGATCGAACGATGGTGAAACTAATTTTTTTGTGTTTATTTTTTTTATGCCGTTTATCAAAGCAGTCTTTAGGTTGTGCTGTATCATCGGTCAGTGTGCTTTCTAATTCCGACCATTGGTTTGATTGATGTGCCAAGGCCCAACCCTCAGAGTAGCCTAATTTCAGTGATTTAAGGAAAAAGTGATTTGGGGGAATGAAGACGGAATTGGCAGAGAGATGATTTGGAGATAAGGAGACAAATTATAATGAGACGCAACTGGCATATTTTAAGTTAGACTGATACAGAGAATGCGCAGTTAGGTAAGGACAAAGGAAAGGTAGGCAACTTTTGACAGTATATTGCCCGACCAGGCCTGGTACACCCTACTGCATCTTTGCGTTATTACAGTGACCAATGAATAAAGTATGTCATTGCTAGTCTATGACACTATCTGGCGATTCAAAAAATAGAAAACCTTGCACGCACAAAACTTTGAAAGAACGACCTGGATGCGAACCATAAACCGATTTTACCTTCAATTTTTTCAACCCAAAATTTGAAGTCTAAAGTATGATTTGTCAAAGTTATATAAGCATTCTCTCTATTAAGACAACTTTTTTATTCTGAAAAAATATCGAATTACAAACCTAAAAGCAGCGGCAACCAAATGGAATGTTCAAACTCAACATACATATTCGCAAAGTAAGAACGCGGCAACGAGTCTAAATCGTTTGAGGATTAAACTTGAAGATACTTACACTGGGACATAAATGATAATGGCAACATTGTTTCAAACAATAACATCAAAATAAAATAACGAGTAAAGAAATTTTCCCCTTTAATTTATCTTGCTAATTGTTTATGTAAACTCATTCAGCCAAAAAGCAGCAAAAACAAAGCTAAATAGCAACAGATCCAGAAAACTAATCAAATCAAGCACAAATTCAGTATTCAACATAGTTTTTTTTATTCAAATTAGTTTCCAAAATAATAGTGCTTCACATGTGGACTTTGAGGTCCACGTCCTGTTGGAAAGACTCGGTGCAGGCATTTGCGCAAGCTCATGCCATTCTACCGTTGTCACTTAGAGGGCCCTTGAGCCCCTGGTGACATTTCTGAGAGTTTTAACTAGGCATAACTGAAAAAGCAGAGGAGAAACAGGAGATATCGCAAAGCAGAGTGCTACATGTAGGGAGAGAGGTAAGGTAGGATACAATAAACTTCATAGTGAATACTTTTGTTTCTGAGGAATCATGAACAAACACATATCACAATTCTGATAATAATGTCAAGCCTTTTTAAGACTAGGGAACGAATCATGAAGTGTCCTCACGAAACGCACAAGCGGTTTGCGACTGCTGTGCAGTTAATGTTGTTGAAAATACTTCATCTCTTTTGCTATCACGAAGATAGCCCTTGGCCTTCCATCAGGGAAATGATAAACCATCCCTGCTTTAGAGAAAAGTTGCAAATTACAGATCAGTGCCTCAAGGCTGTTGCCTTATCTAATTTGCAACCGGTCTACCGATATCTTAAATAAATATGATCAAAAAGTAGAGTCTCCATTTTCTTCCCAGTTCAGCACCAGGTTCAGATCCACATTCCACTGACAGCGCGTCTCACCCCCGAGATGGACCAAACACTTTGTATAGCCGCGGTGCTCTGCATTGTAACATACTGTCAAGGTGATTTTTCATATTACATACACGTTAAAATTTGTCATTAAATTTACATAATTTTAAGTACATACGACGATAGATATGTCTTTAAAATGCATAATTAAAAAGCGTTTGTGTGCAATACGGTCTGAAAATCTAGGGTGTGAATAAATTGCTCTTCAAAAGCTTTATAAGAAAAAATTTTTGTACAAGATTTTTAAAAATCTGTAGCTTTGTACTTTGAAAGCAGAAATATCTTTAGATTTGCGGGTGTTTGTGTTAAGGTTTAGCGAAAAAGGTCTTTTTCGTCTATAATATCTCTTCTTTTTTCGCCCTAAAATTTTTTTCACCACGTCATTATTATTCAATAGCCTACGACGAGGAGTATATATTTTTATGTTGTGGTAAGATTTTCCATCTTTGAATCAGGAAATCTGAGTTTCAACTTATTATCTGTAGGCAATTTATCCATCTCGGCCAGGAAAGAGGCCGAAGCTCTTTTACTAGTGTTTTATTTAACACAGCGTTCAGCTTTTGACCCGACAGTGCTATTTTTACGTTGTCCTCCGACAGCGTAGTGCTTAGACATATCTGGAGTGGCGTGGCTCCCCATTGCATAAGTGGCCAAAGATTGCGCAGTAATAAAAACAACCTATACACTGTGCTTAGTTTGTTTTCCTTATGTTTAGCTATCGAAACCGGTAAGGGTAGTCGGAAATTTGTTGCTACCCTCTGTCAGTCTCTACATAATTATTGGAACCTATATTTTTACAACTCGTTGAGTGATTAAGAAACGAAAATCACAATAACAGGGTTGTTAATGTATATCTATTAGATTCAAACCAAAATGTAATCTGTCAGCCACCCAATACAAGTGGTAGATTTCGAAAATAGATCTAGAGCGGCTGTTCAGCAGTTACAGATAGTTGTGCGATAGCCTGGACAGTTCGGTCCCCGGACAAAAATTTTTTCCGATGCCAACCCCGTTCTAGATCTAGGTTCTACAACCTGCTGCAAAATATACTTAAAGAAAATGAAAAAATAAAAACCTTGCAATGGTTTAAAATAACTCAATAAAACTTTTCGAAAAGTCAGGTCCTCGGACATTCAATTGATGAGCAGCATTAACGGTGCCGTCGTAATCTTCACATATCGAAACCAGATAGCCGGAAAGCATTAAGCTAAGCTATGATAATCAGTCATAATGTTCCAGAGAGAAATTCTTTAGTTCACATGCTCTGCTACAAACTTTGGCCAATGAGACTGATATTTCTGAAAATATTGACTTTCTTGTTTTGGTATTGGTCGGGTGCACTGTTCTACAGATTTAAACCAAATTGTCCACATTTTATTCTCTCAGTTTTATAGTAGGCTGTTTAAATAGAAACAACGACAAAGGGACCACAGTTAGGGCCTCTTCTCACTAATTTTATCAATATCATATTTTATTTTTTGAAAAAAGAAACGTATCTCTCACTCTTACCTTAGGTGTAGATATATCCATGGACCGAGGAACAAATCTTGTACCTGGAGTGCGGAACACATGTGGGGTCCTGACTTGTATTGAAGTCATCAACACCTCCGTCTCCTCCACACCAGATAAAGACTTAGAAAGCACCAGCATTTCATTTAGCAGCATTTCGAGTATGACTCTATTTATCAGAGATTCCACCGGTCATTCTGACAATGCTGACGGTAAGGGAGATTTGTTACTTGGTTCTATATCACCTCAAGCGCCAGTTTTGACCAGAGTTTCCAACGGCAGGAAAGTTAACGGTCTCCTGGAGGCTGGGCGAGCCAAAATGCGTCTTGAGCTGGTCAAGAAAGAAGATTGCCAGGCTGAATTTATCTGTTGTGTCAAAGGGCTTGACTCTCAGGGAAGAGACGTGGTCGGATTTGCCAGTTTGGTGCAGCAGCCAGTCCTCAAAACTGACCAGAACCAGATGGATACCGGAAGTTTAGTGTCGACGGTAACAACACAACAACTTCTTGATTCAATTCAGCAGCTTGTTAACCAGGCGACTAGTGGTATGGAACACAGGATGGAAGATAAGATAAAGTCTATGGAGGACAAAATATGTTCCCTGGAAAACAGAATGAAGAATAATAAAAGTTCTACTGAACAAATGATTGAAGAATTACAAACAGGCCTAACCACTAGAAGTGACACTTTTGAGAAGAGAATGGAGGACATCATAGCACAGCTGCAGAGAGACTTGGCCACCAGAGGTGATTTCTTAGAGCATCACCTTGAGGACAAACTAGATGCATTTGAAAATAGTATAAAAGATATAATTGGTTTCGTCAATGAAACTAACAAGGTGATCCAACTAGACGTAAGAAAGTCAAGAAATCTTATTCAAATTTGCAACAATACAAAGAGAGAAATTATAGACTATCTAGATAGTGTGACCCAAAGATTACAAGGAAAGCAGAAACAGACTATGGCGGATGTTTGTCAAAGATTTGAAATGACCCTAAACAATACATCGAATGTGTTGACCTCTATGGGAGGAGATTTGGGTTCACTCAAGAGTTACGGTCAAATAAACTTGGTTGGTGTGAGAAATCAGACTGAGACAATCCGTGATATACTGTTTTCAGGAGGAGTTATGTCCAGCAGTCTCCAGAACGGCACAGACGACACAGAGAAGGATTCTGGGGTAGGTACAGTACAAATGTTACCGTAAACATTATACAGTGAGTATATCTTTAATATCAGAAATTGGGTTTGCTCTAAATATTGCACATTGTATATTTGGGTCTGAACTTTCAAATTTGATCCTCATTTGGAAACGTGTTTACTTTAGGAACAAAGCACATTCAAGCTAAAAAGACCTTTTGGACATCATAAGCGTATTTTTCAAACGAGTCTCTTGTTTGTGTTTACATTTCTGCTTCATGTGGATTATATCGTAAAAGATTGTTCGAAGGCAACCTTATTAAATATCAATTATGAAGCATTGAACATTTAATCGCGACCCAATTTACAATGAAAGAGGATGATCACATTGATTTCCATGACGTAAACGATAGAAAATTGAATCTTTATAATTATTGTTCTTTTATACTTAGTGTCTGACTAAACGAACTCGTATAAAGCAGTTTTATCGTAACGATTTTGGAACTATCAATGGTGTTTTTTATTGCAGCCAACTACTTGCTACCGTGGCATGAGTAACGATGGGACTAAAACTTATCCTTCCTATGCCGTGATGACCCTGAAAGATCTCAAGCAAGATATCCTGTGTGATACAAAGACTGATGAAGGAGGATGGATCGTTATACAGGTCAACAAAATAATTATATTTCTACTCAATGAAAAAAAAGAAAACTGACCATACCAAATATATTAGGTTATTTTAGTGACGTATACAATGGCGCTGTAGATTTTTTAGGTTCATACACATCACTGCTGCAGATAGGCCCTATGCATGTACATGAACGTCTCTGTGAAGTCAACACCTAAAATAATGACAGTATCGATGACTAAATAACATATAATACCTCAATGACCACCACCACTACTACTACTACTACTACTACTACTACTACTACTACTACTACTACTACTACTACTACTACAACTACTACTACTACTACTACTACTACTACTACTACTACTACTATTACTACTATTACTATGACAACATAAAATGTGCTAATATGACACTTTGGATATTTAGTTCTGCTCCTGACCGCTACTGATCTTCTCTTCTCCTTTAATAAAGCATTTAATCGTAAGTTTTACATTCTCTGCTACGTTACCTAAGGCAGTCGCTTTTGTGGCAACTTTTTATGCAAAATGCAAAAGCTATGAAACACTAAGGTTGTTGTTAAATTTATCAAGTTCAGTTGATCGAATGTTGGCGAGTGGCATTTGTGGATCATAAATTTTCTTATGCAAACAGTTTTGTTATTTTGTGATTAAACGCTGTCTCAATAGAATAACGAATAATAAATTTAACGGGTTTTATTTGCACTAACATAATTATGTTGCGTTCTTTTTCTCGTAACGTTTGTCAGGTGCATTTTTATGTTTTTTATCTGAACCAAATTGTTTCAACAGCAATGTTTATCTGAAAGTAAAATAATTTTTTTGTGTGTGAATAACTTAAGAGACGGATGGAGGGTGATGTAGATTTCCTCCGAAGCTGGAGTGAGTACAAGACGGGTTTTGGTGTGCCACCGGGTGATTTCTGGCTCGGCAATGACGCCATTTACAACCTCACCAGCAAGGTTAGTTATCATCGCAGTGAGAAGTGAAATGTTAAATTTACTTCATGTACATGACACTTACTATCTGGACTGTGAAAAAATACGAGTTTAGATTGTAGAACACAAGTCCATCTGATAAGCATTGCAATTTTCCACTTTTTGCCTTCATATTCAAACGTTTGTTTTTTAAACCTTTGTGACGATTTATGAGAATAATATTCGGAACGTTAGAAGGCTGATTTTGAAGCTACGCAAAGGTTAAGAATCTTTGTTTTTTGTTATAAGTTTAACATAAAATCGTAGATATTTTTGTTTTAATGAACAATCTAGTTAAGACAAGTTTTACGTTTACAAAATAATTAGGCAGGTTTTTTTAGAATAAGGGCTTAGTTAGCTTAGTTTCTACCCATAAGGGAAAAAAGTTTTAAATATTCAAATAAAAACTCTTTTTAAAGCTTGTCTTTTTTTGTTATGTTTCATTCAACAGCATACCTATGAACTAAGAATAGACCTAACTGTCAACGATCAAGACTTGTATGCAAATTACTCGAGTTTTGGAATTGAGGCTGAATCGGACAAGTATGTTTGTAGTCATCCACATATTTTTAACTTTAGGCTTTATGCATCATATTTCGTTTTAATTCATATCGTTTGAAGACTAAAATTAGAAGCGTATAAAATTATTTTGAACCAAGGATGAATCAAACAAGCATAATTTTTTATCATCATTAACTGATTTTGAAAATATAAGAATGGGTACAAAACAAATAAAGATACGTTATAATACATTATAATACGAACATTTCGGTTAAAAGAACTGATTGTACGTTTTAAGTAATTTTCATTTTTTTAGTTGTGATACATCTTTTCTTTGGAAAATATCTGAGATTTTGTTATCACTTAGTGAGTTGAATTATTGTTTCTTGTCATTGTTTTAGACTACCAACTTACCAGATGATCATGCATCATTCCTTTCCAATCCACTGCTATTTACATACCTAGAAAATTTTCGATCATTGTTGATCGCGCAATGGCTGCCTGCGCTATATCTATATCTTTCAAGTTCTAAAATTACATTTTGTATGTGGCATAACTTAAAATGCTTCCGTTTTTCCTTCCGTTTTTTTATTTGTTGTATATGTCTAAGTGTTTTTGCACTTCCGGATTTGATTGTTGCCTTTGTTGCGATTCGGATCTCGCCGTTTGAATTAGCGAGTCGCTTAGAAAGTTCTTAGTCATGAAACTTCTTTTTGAAGAAGGATATTAATGACCACTACAGCACACCCTTGCAAGGCCGTGGGTTCAGAAGCTAGGGCTCGAACCATACCACAGGTTATCATTTTTTCGGTCATTTCGCGTGCAAATTATTTCTAACATTTTTTTTCTGACAGCTACCGTCTCCGGCTGGGCTCTCACTCAGGAACTCTTGGTGAAACATCTGTTGCCTACGGCCTGTCCTATCATGACGGACAAGCTTTCAGCACGCATGACCGTGACAACGACCAGGTCTCCTACAACTGTGCCATGCGTCATTACGGAGCCTGGTGGTACAGAGGTTGCCATTCTACTAACCTGAATGGTTTGTGGCGTGTGAAAGATACTAGAGGGGTCTCGTGGTTCACAGGAAACGAGCAGCATTATCCTACTAGGAGTGAAATGAAAATAAGACGTGTTTAAGGTTTAAAGAAATCACAAAAACTAAAAAAATAGTAATCAATAAATTCTTGTTCTTGTTTTTGTTCTTAAACACTTTTTGAAATCAGATTATATCAACATACCATAAAGAAAATGGTTACACTTCCGTTTCACCTAAAAATGTTTTAGCCCTTAACCGACCTGGTTATTTGTTTATTCTTTGTTTTATATTTTTTTCTTGTTGTTACGATTTTGGTAGCTCACTGTCTCAAAATTTTTAAAGGTCTTATACCAAATGGCATTATATTTTTGTTGATTTTTATTGGCCCATACATTAGCTTTGTTGATGTTTTTATGGTGTAGGCAGTTTCAATAGTTTAGGTTTAACATATCTTGAAATTCTTTTTTGTTTTGTCTTTTTAAAAATGCAAAAATTATAAGGAAACAAAATCTGAGTGAAGCCTAAAAATAGTTCTCATCTCATCAGATCGGAACACTGCACACGTACACTGTCCCAACCCGCATATAAGCAAGAACACCAAAATTAGAAGTTGAGATGAGAGGTGAAGGGCGTTTTCTTCATGGCCAAAAAACCTGTGTGATTTAACATATAAGCACGCCATGATCCTGAATCAAAACTTGTACTGGTTTAAAATATGTTGTAGTCGGCGCAGCGTTAGCCAATCGAATTCTCGGGATACAAGCCGCGGTCGAATTCGCTACATATCAGGTGGCACAGATTTTAGTCTTTCTTGAGCGACAAAGTTGGTGTCGAAATTGCGTTTGCCGTCGGCATAGAGGGAATGGGGTGGATCTATGCTGATGATGTGAATATGATATTGTTTTGAGCTCGGTCATAGGGTTCACTGGGGTATTCATACGATTCTGTTTAAATTCTCTATTAATTTTTCTTTGCTACAGATACTATTTTGAAGATTTTTATGGTATTTTTTCACTACGCAATTCAGTAATTTTTGTTTAACATAAAATTATCTTGACATTCTATTGCGTTTCGGTTGAAAACAATGCAAAAATTATCAGGGAACAAAAACTAAGTTTTGGGGCTTTTTTGTTTGTTAACAAAAAAAAAAGCTTTTATAAAGCATGTTTTCACACATTTCTTCGTTTAGGCCAAAACTAGTTTTTTAAGGGGGTACGCGGTTCTACCATAGAATTGTGTCTTTACGGCTTTTTACGGGAAAAAAAGACAGAACAATTTCCTTCGCGCAAGCCTTAGCCTAATGCTTTTTTTCGCTTTTGCTGTTCAATTACTTCAAAGATTAAATCATGGGGATTTTTGCATTTTTATTCATGGGCGCAGATGGCACTGTAATACTAACCCGATCTCGTGGCATTTAATTCCATCCCATAGATTTGTATGATTAAGGCTCGATACATTCAATGCGAAAATAAAGAATTGATAAATTACTGACAAGCTTAGCATCAAGACCGTGGTGGCTTATATTTTTTTAATACTTTTTCAATTTCACAGCTTGTAAAACGAATGAGCAGTAGAAGATATTTTTTAGAGAAAAATTCAAAACGAGAAAATCATTGTTATATTAATTTAGGAATTAAAATCCTAGCATGCATGTACACTACGCTCAGTTACACATTTTATATGAACCATGGCTGTAAGTTTCTTAATAAAGTTTAAGTTTTAAATCAAAAACTTTGAGTTTGTTAATGTGGGATTAAGTATATAGCTCGGTGTAAATTTTGTTTTGACTACATTTTAAAATCAGTTGCCCTGGCATATTGAATTATTTATGTAGATTTCAAATTGTTAAAATAAAGTTTATTAATTTCTTGGAAGTTTTCCATATCATTTAGTTATTACTATATGTATTGTCCTCAAAACTTTGGATGTATGAAATTTAAAGATATAAACAATATAAAATTTATAGGACTCGAAAACTGCTTACAATACAGAACTAAGACTATTTTGCAGTTCAAATGCAGGCTTGAGAATAAAACAAAGAGAATTCAAATTTTATAATGTATTAAAGTTAAAACTATCAAGAGCAATATATAATAAAAAATATTATAAAGCAATAATGAAAAATCACATTTCACATAAACTTAAGTCACACTCAAGTTTCTTTGAATGCCAAATTCAGTAGTTTAAATTTCAGATCCTCTTACTGTAGCGTACTGCAATTTTAGGTTTTAACTTAACTTATAAATTCCAGCTCATACGACCTCTCGGTTCCATTCACACTCGAAGGGGTTGTCTCCTGGCTCTTAGTACATCTAGGTCTAGCCTCTCTTTATGTTGACATGATGTTTCACTTTTCCTGTATTTTTTGTTGTAGTTTTCATCTTGTGACTGTCTATATTGGCTCGATTATGGTTTCTATCTCAAGTTTTAAGCCAATATATCGGGGACTTTTACTGTGGGTTTTTATTGATCATGCCCCAGGCTATACATAACTTTTATTATTAACTGTGAAAGGAAGTTGGCATTTGTCTAAAATTTAGACCCAGTGGATTTATCAATCCACTATTTTAAAAAAATTATACTTTGAACTCTTTTGGCATGGTGGTACAATGGAATGAAAAGTACAAAACATTCTTTATTTCAAGTTTGCCGATTAAATAATACTTTATTCGCTATCTTCTCTCATTCTTAAGTCGTTAGATCCTTTATTTTATGCAACAGTTGAATTCTCAAGACAGTTATCCTTAAACATGAACTTGAAAAATTCAGCTCCAAAGATATTCTCACGGATCTATCTCATAATTGTCTGGATTATTCAAGAGGTGAAACTTCATTTGAATACAGAATTGATAAATTGAATAATCTAATCTAGTAATATTTAAAGAATGACTCTAGATCTAGTAATATTTAATTCTCAACCGTTGTTTCTCTTCAAGTTTTATAGTGGAAAGTGACTTACTCTCGTCCAGCCCACAGTTCCATTCGGGCCTAGCCTACATTTTTCGTAAGTTCGCGGTGTCGGACCTTTAATCAAATCTAGTCTTTCAATACGTTTCCGAGACTGTAGCCTAATGGCTGTTTTATTAGTATGCTAACATTAACATTTCCCCTGCTTTCCTACCAAGTTGTTATTTTTTTCAAACTATAATTATCGTCGTACATGATACATAAAATTTACAATCCAACATCAATCAAAAGTACGACATCAATGAATACATGTGTATATATGCCAATGCATCCACATGTAATAGAAATAATTAAATCGTATATGTAATTCATAATCATCATTTGTATAGCTATATTGAATGATGTCTCAATCACAATTAGAAATTCATATAATACGTAATTAATATTGGCATTGACCTCCACTATTCATCAACATTGTATTTTTCCACTCGCATTTTCAAAGACATTTCTACATATAGATAATACATCTCAATATTTTCTTTAGACAATCGCAACTTCTGTTCATTCTTTAGTTCTTAATAGTGGTTTTCCTTCACAACCACTCCTGTTCTCGTCTCGATATGGCGTATGTGTTGGCAAGAACGTCTACAAAGTGGTTTGAAGGAATTTTGAAAAAGAAACTTTTTGAGAGTATAATGCTAATTTCATTTTACTTGTGTTGTATCATTCCAATCACAAGCAAAATCCACTAAACAGATCGTTAACATTTTGCGGAAAGTTAAAATTACTCTTGCGAAACCATGATGAAAATTCCAATTTAGTTCATTCAAATCGTGGTAAAAACTCAGAAAAATTCATTTTTATAAATTTATGATAAAAGGTTGACAACTCTTTTTTTTCTTTTTGAATATTTAGTAATTAGATTATTTCCCTTTTTATGTCAAATTCTCGCTTTATCTTGCTTATTCAAATATTAAAGATTTTATTAAAAAACGAGACAAGATATCGCTGATCTTATTTTCTGAACCTTAACTGTGCTCAACATCAAAACTGAAACATTGGATAGCCTAACTGCATCGGAGTATTCTTGTATTCAAAGGTTTGTTCTTCTTTATAACGGTAGGAGATTTAGCGCCACATGAAAGTTTAAATTTATTCAATAAAATATTTTTAGCAAATGTATGCAAAGCTAACACTACAGCAAGTGTCTATTTTGCACAAATCGGATAATTCCTTTCTCTATCCAAAGGTTTACGAGAAATGTATGCAATTGGTCGTAGCATTTTATCCTTTTCTTGCAAAAGTACAGCACTTATAGATTTTGAACAAGCATCAGTTCTCCCAACGAACTGTTTGTTTAATCTGTTAAAAGCAAATTCACATTCTGGTGTCCACACAATTGTATTACTACTAGAAACTTTAGTCAAATTTGGTAAAGAACACATACTTTCTGAATAATAAAGTAAAAACTTTCAAAGCGTCCACGCAGTGGGAAAGAATTATTCAACAACAACAGTATTAGATACAAGGATAAACCGCTATGGTTAAAGATATGGATTAAAGCGGGAGTTAAACATGTAAGTCAAGTGATTAATGCAGGTCATTTGAAACCGCTGCAAGAGATAATACGTATGATCGGTTATTACCCTGGAATATATTTTGATTACTGGGCAGTGTTTAATGCAGTTAAAAATAGGGACCTGTGTTTCTCAATGCAAGAGAAAGGAACGACGAACAGAACGGTTACGATGAACCAGATATCACTCAAA
>BMAT01008139.1:185426-202188 GCA_019649035.1 Elysia marginata | reverse complement strand
AACGCATTTCTGTAGGCATTTGCCTCCCAGCCGGCACTCGCTTTTGTTTTTGCAGTTACATAGTTTTTCGGCGATATTTTATCTTCTGTGCTTTTGAGTATGGCTTTGTTGGGGCTGGCGACGACGTTTTTTGACATTATTCATGCAGTTGTAACTAAGTTTTATAGTGTTTTTATTGATTTTTATACAACTTGTGGTCTCATGGAAAATATGCGCTTAGAAGGGTGAAGAAGTACATAAAGAAGTGTATTGATTATACCGTTGACCTTTTACGTAGTGGCTGGCGCATTATTCTGAAAAGCTGCTAAATTTATTTTTACAAAATTGTTGGGCAATATATAATTATATTGTAATTGTTTTAAGCAACTATGAAACGATTTTTTCTATGTTCGGTAGTTTAATGATGTATTCAAAAGAGCAAAGTTGGTCTTCCAAACATGTTGGTCTCTCTGAGTTCACAAAAGGAAAGTTGTTTTTGCAAACATGTCCGTTTCTCAGAGTCCACAAGAGGAAAGTTGGTCTTCTACACTCGTCGGTCTTCCAGAGTTCACAAGAGGAAAGCTAGTCTTCCAAACACGTCCATCTCTTAGAGTTGGAGAAAACCAACTAGTATGAAGTCAGAACTGTCAAATGCGGTTCTGACGTCACATTCGTTTGAGCTAGATAAGACGCTCATGATTGCAAACTTTTAACAGAATGGTTTTGCCATGTTGCAATTATATACAGTAACTCGGAAGCAAATGATAACTTTTTAACTGTATTTTTACATGTCTCAAATTCAAAATGATTTTTTTACTTCCGTCAGGGATTTTTTTTTGTCAAGTCATCTCAGATATGACTGTATTACTATAGATGTGATGGATGTTTACTTACAATTTATATAAGCTACTTCTATTTTCGTTTTGAAGATACAAATCCAATTCACATCATTAGGTATTGGTAACGTCATGATACCAAATCGTAATTTTATATGAAGAAAAACTTCGTATTCCAAACAAAGTTTTTCTTACGGCTAAGATTCTTATTGCTCACTCACTGCTAATTAACCCTTTTACTTCTAGTGACATTCTCTCTCAGTATCTTCTTCAGATACTTTACCGTGTCGTGGCGTGACACTGCCGCGTCTTAGCGTGACACCTGGGTCTGATACGAACTCAGCTTGTCGTGGTCAAAATGCTTTAGCCAGTCAAAATGGCGTTCTCAAAAAAGTACTGATATTAACGAACCAGATGATTTCCTACACTCATTAAATAAACCTCATAGCATTAAACACAAGACACCACTTCTCTTGATACATAAACTGCTAGTATCGTATTCAAATATCACAGAATAATCAAATTCTTGTAAAAAGTTCTAACATTAACAAGACAAATTTTTCTAACCTTTATAATTATGAATTAAAGATTTATATAAAAACAATCGCACTTATAATCTAAAACATTGATCATACAGTTTTATCAAGGCCGCAATCGTGATTATATTTTGTTGACATTTGTGAGCCCTTGATATCTCAGTTGTGTGATAATTAACCCGAGTATACAAAAAGGCCGTTTCTGTTGACAATGAAGTACATTGTAGTCTGTTTTATAATCTTCGACTGGACATGAACGGCTATGAAAATGTTATAAAATGTTCTTGATCCTAAAAAAAAGTTGATAACATTTTCCAGGATTGATTAGTCTAACCTGTGCCCCCTGGTGATCAACATTATCCCGCACCTGCAACATCAGTCTCTGTCCAGGCGCTGGTCAAGATATCCTAACCTAGAGTGAAACATACTTGACCACGGGTGACCCCACCTCACCAGTGGAGGGCAAAAAACGCTGTTGTCCCAAAGGTGATAAATCTGGTTTATATCGATAACTTGTTATCTTCAAAGATTTAGAACACTCGATTTGTTTTCCAAATTGATTTTATGAATAAAATGCTTGAACAGTACTTTCGCCAATTCTACACGTTAGCGCAGTCAAACGTTCTTACTCAGGTTAAGGAATTAAGGCTCTTCAAGAAAGGATAACGGAATTGTAAGGAAGGCTATACAGTATGGACATTTTTACGTCTGGATACCTCATATAATTTTTATGTTTAGATAAAAAAAACTTATATTCTGTGCTGCCATTGATTGGAATTTAAATCCCTTAGAAAATTCATTCAATTTTTTCAAGAACAGTCGCCTAATTTTTTTTTCAGAGGTCGACAGAGTCTACAAATCTGTGTTACTAAAATAGATATAACACGTTTGTGATTTTGTCTTTGAACGGATTGTTAATTTTTAAAACAAAAGATTTTTTATTGGCATAGGCTACTTAAAAAATATAAATCCAGAAAATTGTTCTTTGATAAGTCTAATTTTAATCAGTTGCGATTTGTTATTTCGTAAGGCCTTGTTTGTAAAGAAAATGGCAGCAATACTTCAACTCCTAATTTAACACAACTTTGAACGACGCCGAAGAAGAAGGAGAACATAACTATATATTTGGTTGCTTTATCTGTTCCGTCTAGAGCCCGTTCTAAAAATTATTACTTAGTTGACACCGCCTTGCATAACAGATTACCAAATAACAAGGCTGCGGTTAAAAATTACAACGGAAAATATCAACAAAGATTATCCAAAATTTTATACCACGTTGTCACAAAAGTGCTATAATTTCATATGAACACGCTTGTAAAACTAATGTACATGTAATGTCAACATCTTTACATGTATTAAACCGCTCGTCTAAAACACCGCAACATAAACTAATTATATGAGTTTAACTCTATCGTATAGTTTACGCTATATTGTGAGGCACTTTTTGTAAATTCGTTTAACCTTTTTCAAAGGGATACAAGCGCCAATGTGACTAAAGCTATTTTGTCAAAGTTGAAGCTGATTATTTTTTTTTTCAAAATAAGTTCGCTAATAATTACCATTGGTGTGACAGAATCCTGCTTAACCTTGGCCATACCTACACGATCTTTTGCAAGTCTAATCCAACGAGTGAAAACAAAAAGTACCCGTGTCTAAGAGTGAGAGATGTCCAGGTCATCCTTGTTAACTGTCCTGGAGGAATACTTAATGGCGGAAAGGTTTATTAGCTTTTTGCGACAAATCGACACCAATAATTTACAAGTAAAAATATTCTTTGTAAAACGATAACATTTGCGACACTCTATAAGTCAAGTTCTAATTTGACTTTGATTTTTTTATCCCAACTATGATTTAACACAATAACATAGCATGACTTCTACATGCTTTTTATTATAACAATGTTAAATTTTTCTTCCGCAGAGTGTTCCCACAAAATAAGTTCTTAAAAAATCTACAGTGCATGGGTTTTGAGGCGATTTTAAGTTTACATTGCCGATGCTCTTCTTCACACCCAACTCTTCAGATCGATGCAAAGTCTCTTTGTGCAAGAATCTGCCATCCAGGTATAATTGAAATTTAGTGAAACAAATGTTCAACCAAAAGACAATGACTAATAGTGTAGGGAACATTGATCTTCAGGCGTTAATTGTAAACAGCTATCTAGCACTTATTTCAAGCTAGATTCACTCCTAGATCCGCAAGGAGGAGTAACAAACTACTCCAAGGCCACTAAGTCTAAAGCGAGGCGTGTCGTGTGGGAGCACGTTTGTTTTGTCATGATCAGGCGTCCGAGCTACCCACTGTCGCAGTTTGACTACACAGTGAAGATCATTTTACTGGGAGATCACTCTGTGGGCAAAACTTCCTTCCTCAACCAGCTGGCTTCAAATGACGACAATGACATTTTTCCTTGTCGGTGTCTGGACTTCCGGTCTAATGCGCATGTCGAGCTGGAGGTGACGCGGCACGGCAAGAGGATTCTGGTGAAGATTGATGATACTGGGGGTGAGCTCAAAGTTCAGCGTTATGGTTAAAGTTTAGGAAGAAATATTAAATCACGATGAATGCTTTGCTTCAAATAATCCTTCTTGCAAGGGGTCCATGGTTGTTTTTGTGTTTGATAGACGAAGGGGTCAAGGGAAAAACAGGACATGTCATATTTAGAGGTTACGTGGTTAAACGCAATACAATGATGTAATGCATGAATAAATCTCTTTTCCATTCATTGACGAAGGCGTCAAGGGAAAAACAGGACATTTCATATTTAGAGGTTACGTTTTTAAAAGCAATACAATGATGTAAAACATGAATAAATCTCTTTTCCATTCATTGAAACATGAAATTAAATTTGTTCCATCTATTTTATATTGACACTAAGATGAAAACTTATACATTGATCCTCCAATCTATTCAAAGGTGCCAGAAAATAAGGTTAAAAACTGTCCTCTTTTCCCCTTGACGTCTTCCTTTTAGTCTGACATTAGTTAGCTTCAGTGGGTTTTCTTAAGAGTTAGCTTTGTCAGTTTGTGTTAGCTGAAACTGCCCTTTAATCCCGACAATACTATTTCCATGTTTTGAGTGGCTTGGCAATGCTTTCTCTCATGCTCTTTGTGAGCAAGGTTAAGGAATGTTCAGTAAGCTTCACCTTAAAAAAGGGGGAAAAACTTGACACGGAGAGCCTATGCACTATTGCCAAAACGCAAGAAAACATGACAATCAAAACCTAGGCTACATCTAGGCCTTATCGAGGTTGTCAATCTAGATTTTTTTCATCTAGATCTAAATCTTAATTATCTAAATTAGCTTCTGGATCTAGGTGATATTTTTAGAACTTTATCTAAATTCTAAACCTAGATAATTATAACCTAGATTCTACTTTTAAATGCAGAATTTTACAAACGAACTTGGGAGGCGGGCAAAACTTTAAAACATTGTGCGTGTTCTTCCGGTTACCGTTTTATCGAGGTGTGTAAAACTATAGATAATGCCCATTCATCGCACTGAGAAGTTGTTGGCGTGACGCTGTCTTAACTGTGCATGGATATGCTGGAGTCATCTCCATAACCCTCTTTCTCAGGCCGACAACCTTGGCAACTTAAACATTAAAAGTTTGAAAACAGGATTTTTTTAGAAACTTCACAGTGATTAGCTGGATGACAGCTCACTGTCGATACAGGCAAATTCTCAGCCGAAAGATCGTAACTAACTCAAAACTGCTGCCTTTTGGAGTATTTATAATTAAAAATTTGTTACACGCTTTACTTTGACATTGTGGCTTTTTCTGGCAGCAACCAGCCCTCATCCGTCCCGTTTACTTAGTTTACATAATAAATAGAGTTGAAATTGTGCTATCAAAAAGTTTTTTTTTTACTCAAGTGTTGTAAAGATAGTTTTTTTCCATGTCTCAGCTCATTATAAACTATGCATACTTTGATCAACAACTTTCTCGCACATTTTCTCCAACCACCCCTACTGCTGCACTACTTCCCCTCTTCTTCTCCTCTACGGTACGCGACCTGTTTGTGCGTGTGTGTGGAATCTGTACTGCACGCCAGGTCAAGAGCGTTTCCGGAGCATCACAGCTTCCTACTACCGCGGAGCTCAGGGTTGCCTCATCATGTTTGATGCTGAGAGGGATGATACTTTCCATCATGTGTTTGAATGGTGAGCTGCGCTCTTGTATTTTTTTCATTTTATTCCTGCCCCAAAACAGACAAACTTTTGAAATTTTGGTAATGAAAAAAGCGGTTTTTTATTTTTTAATAGCGCTTTTCACTAGCCCCAGCCACTTTACAAAGGTTCCCTAACAGGCTGTGACCACCAAAGTACCAACTGAACTCAATAGCATCCCCCAAAGATCATCTCTATCACATTACAAGGTCTTTCACTGGCCATAAACGGTAACTCATTTCACACTTGAGTGCGACGGCGAAAATCTGTACAATGAGCCGTTTTCAAGAACTAAACATCGGCCTATAAAACCAAGAGCTTGACTCGCACTGCCCGGAACAAACCAAGTGCAGTATCTGTGGTGTAAACCATAAGGGAGATACTGCACTTGGTTTGTCCACGGCAGCGCAGACCTCTCGGTCCGAAAGCCGAGTATCTGTCACTAGACAAAAACGCCCTGCAGGGTATTGTTAAATAAAAAAAAGTAATTTTTAGTAATCATCATTATAATTTTGGAATCTTATATTAGAGAAGCAAAAGTAGTTCAAAAGTCATTATTACCACATAGAATAAACAGCAGTATAAACAATATTTATTTTCCCTTTTATTTTCATTTTAAAAAATCCTTTTAACCTTTTATTTATCAACACCACTGTCATGGCATGACAGTGTAGAAGATTTGTTTGCATTGCTTTGGCGGAACCTAAAGTAAATATCGCAAAGTTATACTAGTTTCGTAATGACGGAACTAAGTCCCATCAACTAAGCTCCGGTTTGCTTCGGCCAGTTTCTCTGGGTGTTTTTTTTTCGAATGTCGATATCGAATCGAGTCTGCAAGCGCTTCTCTTCCAACACTGCCTCCTCGATACCAGAGTCTTTCATTATCTCAGCTTCGCTTATACGAGCGTCTCTTTTCACCTCTTCAGTTCTTGCTTGTCCAAAAGCTAGTAAATACTTCGTCTTTGATATCCTTCAAGGTTTCGCTGACCACAGAAATACCAACGGTGACCAGATCAGAAAAATCCACTTAAATTAAAGCCTTGAAAGTCTTCTTTCTGTCCTTGTAGATTTACTCAACAGTGATGCAGCCCATGATAGCTTTTTGGTGACCTTCCAACGTATCCTTAGCAGATTTCTTAATCTCGCGTTTCCACTTGCCCGGAAAGAGTTCACCTGCGGCTTTTAACAGTTTGTCATTGCTGCCCTGAACTTTGACCTGGGCGACTCCAGTGCCTGAGAATGCTGTACCCAGTCGTCTGTACACGTGGGGTTCTCAATAGCCAGTGTCACTGTGTTGAGAGAGAGAGAGAGAGAGAGAGAGAGCTTTTGTAATTTTTGTATACCTAGTAAAGGCAAACACACTACCACCTGGGACAAAGACCGATTCTGAGTGGCAGCAATACGACAGTATCAGTATTATGGCTTCGTTTGGACCAAACGTTTCGAAACACATGTTGTCAAAGAGCACTCTTATTCGGATAGTAGATGAGCATAATCACTAGTCTCAAGTCAACAACAATCCTTCTGCTGCTGTATTGGCTATTAACTTTTTCAGTATCTTAGTATTCTTACTACCCGGTACTATTGAAAGGTAGCGTACAGACACGTTCTTAAAAATTGACCAGGTTTTCGCTTTGTGGAAGTGTAACGTTAAGAGTCGTTTCACGTGACGCGTATTTCGTAAGGAAGACTCTCAGGGATGCAAGTTTTCCGATTTTTGCAGGAATTCCGATTTTTTAGCAGTTTTCTTTAACTAAAAAGCAGGAAAACTTGAAAAAATTATGATTTAAATGTTAAAGAAAACGTCCCACTTAAAGAGTCATAGAAAATCAAACACTTCTTCATAGTTGTATAGATGTGTGGGCACTTGTACAGAGTTGTATCTATCTCTTTGAATTTGTCCATCAAATGTTTTATATAAGGGAACCTACAGAGTGTAAAAATTTTCCTGCTTTTTAAGCATGAGCCGCTTGCATCCCTGGACTCTGGACAGTATCTGAAGCGGTTGTAATCCGTTTTTGCTTTTGTATGGTGCGTGAATGCTACATAGGTGTAGGTGATTGATAGCGACAGAATCTTTTCAGTCTCCGGTCCGTAGACTTCTGTAAGGGGTACACGGCATGTTAAACGACCTTAACGCTAACCGGCTATTTTATTTTCCTTGACGACCACGGTAGGTTCGCATCTCATCAAAACGCCGTGTCATGCCCGTGCCCACGCTTCATTAGCATGTCAGGGTTGCTGTGACACATTCCAACTACAATACATGATTATAGAAGATGGCCAGACTGCTTTATCGGATCACGTGCGAAAGTTTTCATGTTTGATCACGTTTTATGGGTCATAGATTAGGTTAAAATCTTCAGTAGGCTAAAAGAGATATAAAACAGCTTGTGGGTCGAACTCTTGTCCACGCAGGTGGGGAATATTGTTCCAAACGATAGAGCAGCGTGAAAACTAATGCGTAATCATCAATCTTATAAACTGCTTCATGTTTACAAAATTTTGATGTCCTTGTTATGCTTTATTTTTCTCCAATCTTTGAATTATAAAGTTGTGTTATCGTTTGTTAAAAGACTTTTTCCTAGATGAAATCTAAGCTTAAACGAATCAAATATGGCTAAAAAGTTTGAAGATTTTTTCACTGTTTCTTTGCCTCTCTTTTAAGGGAATCACTAAAAGGGTAAGCTGATTTGATAAGCTTCGTAGGGAAAAGTTGACATAATCGAGAAAGGTTTAGGCTTTAAAGCTAGCGGCGGCTAAACCCAAAGTTAAAATGGCGAATGTTCAAGTACTCTGAGGCTTCATAATTTCATGATTTGGAGATTGACTATGATCTTGACTGTTAGCATTATAGTTTAATCCAATCCAACGCTAGAAAAGATGCAGAGGCAAACAAAAAACATACTTGCTACGAGGTTCGTTTAATTAGAGATCATAGTTTCATGGATGGGGTGTAGATGCATTAAGAGCCTGTAGTCCTTTAAAGAAACATTCATTAGCAAAAGTGCATTGGTTTATGACAAACATCAAAACTCAAGATAATTATGAGTTAATAAACTATGAGGCATTGCAGTTTCTTAACTTTGGTTTTATCCATCCGAAAGGTTTCGTTTATTGTTTTTGTCAGACTAAAGCATATCAGCCAGATGAAACCCTAAGATAAAAGCGCAGATAACGATTTCTTTTTCTTCATCAAATAATCAATGCCACTCTATCAATAGAGCTTATCAATATCACCCGCATTCATAAAACTATAATCTTTATGAGAACGTGACTTTGAGCACACTGATTTTTTAATAAGATATCTTTCTCTTATACAGGTGTTTCTATTTGTTTTTAAAGTTACAAAAGGGAGAAGAAATAAATAAAGTTTTTAAAGCCGTGCAAAACTTGTGTTTAAAAAAGTATAAAGTAAAAAATAAAGTAAAGAACTTTTTCATAAATGTAGCGTCTAATCCACGAGATGCTCTATGCGTTTTTCAAGAGTTCTCCGACATATGGTTGCCAACCAAATTAGCATTTGTTTTCACAGAGGAGTAGTACTTGAAGCGCATCACTCTAGCATACTGATAAGATCTGTCACTGCCTATAGTCAGGCACTCCTTTTTCAAGCATAAGTGAGGCGAAGAAATGCATTAAAACTAAACGTCGAACTGCCAAAAGCAGGGCTGGAACCCCAGACATCTCATCCCTAAAGCCAAGCATCTAACGTTAGATCACGATGCCACATAGAATAAAGATAAAGAGCATTTTTACACGAGGCCAAATCCATTAATGCAAAGTGCTTTACATGGGTTCTCCAACAGGCCAATACCAACCAAATCATCTTCCGAACTCACAGGAGAGCAGCAATTAAAGTTCATCACGTTAGCATTCTGTCAAAATCTGTTACTGTGTATAGCCGGGTACTCCTTTTTCGCCAGAGTGTAGCGAAGAAAAATCTGTAAATAGCCTTTCTCAAGGACTAAGCGTCGACCTGAAGAACCAGGGTCTCGAATCCCGGACCTTTCGGTACAAAAGCCGACCGTCCACAACTAAACACGACGCCTCGGGGTAAAAAAAAACAACATTATTATGGTTATATTTCAATTCTTACTATCATGTGGTGAGAATTTATTGCTGTTTTAAGGGGGTGGTCTAAATCTCAGAAGGGCCTCGTGATGACTGGTAAACTCTATTCCCCTCCTTCTTGGCAGTTATCGTGGCAGGTTGAGCCCCCCTTGACTGTGTAGCACGACAGTAAAAAAAATTCAACCTAAGTAAACGCTCTTACAGCACTCTGATTCCCAATATTGTGCCAATGGCAAGGATCCTGATAGTAGTAGACATTAGGCAGCCTCATTTGTTTTCCTTTTTTTCTTTTGTCGCTAAAACTACAGTGTGAGCGTAAGGAAACAACTTTTGCTTTCTGTTGTGTTTCCAGGAACAGTGACTTGGAAACCTACACCAATCGGCAGTTCCTGTCCAAATTCCTGGTGGGTGTTAACCTAGATTCAAGCAGGAAGCAGGTAGGTTCCTTGATCTATGTCTTTCTCTGTCATTCCAAAGCTAGTAAAATGTCGCAGTTTCACATTACTTTGATATCTCGAACTCTTCTTTTCCATAAGATACCAAACTTTGAGAGATGTAGAATAGCGTTAAAATTTTATGGAAAGATGTAACAACTTCTTTTTCTAATTCAGAGGAATAATCGGTGTTCCATGAAGTTTAAATTTCTGCCACCTGACTTATTTGGGTTGGTGGCGAGACATTATTATGAACTCCTATAAAGGCTAGAGAATCAAGAAGCCCGAGACACAAGTTCAAAGTATCGGCATAGATGTGTATCTAATTCTAAAGACCTTGCTGTATAACTGTATAGGCTATCCGAATTCCAGCGTCGCTTGATCTATCAAAACCTGCTAAGTAATGATTTCAGTTCTGATCTTGAAAGGAAATTCAATAAATATGTTTTTACTAACGAGCTACTCAAGGAATATAACTCATGAAATAAAGTTGCCAGTTCAAAAGCTCGGTCATTGGAGTTACACCTACTTATTTACAGATGTTAATACATTCTATGATTGTCACTCCAGACGAGTGTTTTAGCTCACAGGTTGAGTTACTAACTACGCCGATATATATATATACGAACATCTTTAAATAAAATGTCAATTCTATGAAATGGATTTAAGTTCTTTTTTTCTTTGTTGGCCTCTTAGCTGCCTCAGAAGTACAGACCATCAACGAAGGTCTTCCACACCAACCCATCCAGCGCTATCTCTTCAAGCTCTTTCCGTGTCTTCTTTGCATTTGTAATCGCAGCTCTGTTTCGCTCCTCCACGTTTGCCTTCGTCTTGCCCTACGGCGCTGGGAATTTTATGCCAGGCTGTGTCTTGTTATAGTCTTAATTGAGGTGTTTTACTGTGTTAATAAGCATTAAGTTTGTATCTATTGAAGAAGTATCACAAATTTTTTTTATTCATGTAACGACATCAATGGTTATGCTGTTCGATTCTGACAGTAAAATGAATATGTTTATAGGCACTCACAGGTGACATCACAACCTTTTGCGTTCCAAAACTGACACTTACATGGCTTTGCTCGCATTTATTCAAAGGTGACATCAGACCAAGCCTCAAGGCTGGCCTCTCAGCTGGAGATGCAGTTCCACGACCTTGACCCCAAAAACCGGAAGTCTACGGTGGGCGTGGTGTTGAGCCTTCTTGACTTAGTCATGGTGACGGCCCAGCGCGTGCCCAGCCTCACTATCGACATCCGTCCAAGCCAGGTGCTGGAGCTGCACGGCTTGAACATCCGCAGAGAGGGACGGCGACGCACCGCAAGGAGAGATAACTCTATGATATCAGATTTGTCTGACTGTCCCAGCGAAGGCGAAAAGTCTTCGCGGTGCTCGTGCTGACAGCGTTTTGTTCTCTTCCCTTTTCTCACCCTCTCTGCCTATGCCTGTGTGTCTATCTATCTGCCTCTATCTATGTCTGTCTGTCTGTCTCTCTATCTGTCTCTCTGTCTGTCTGTGTCTCTCTCTCTCTCTCTCTCTCTCTCTCTCTCTCTCTCTTTCTCTCTCTCTCTCTCTCTCTCTTTCTTTCTTTCTCTCTCTCATCAGCTAGATCTATGGATGGTGTAATACATGTGAAATGAAGAGAAATACAAGCATAAACAATTATACTCGTCTAGACTTTCTAAGGGTTCATAAGTAAGGACCAAACTCTGTACATATAAAATTATATTGATATGATTTTTTCCGTACCAGTTATGGGGCGTTTGCCTCTACGAAAAGTGCACTAACCTGAGCAGAAATTGAATACCAAAAATGTGATGGTATTGAGTCAATAAAGACAGTTGTATAAAATATGACCGCCAGCATTTACCTCGCAGACTGTGGTGTCGTTCAACGCAAATAACATACAGTTTATACTTTATAGTAAAATCGGGTTGTCTTTACTCGTGCAGCATGAGGAACTGGCCATTGGCCAGCATCCACCATTTAAAGGTGTGAACAGCACCGAGAATTGCTGCAGAAATTTTTTGTGGCCTATGATTATAAAGTTGCAGCATACAAACTCTAGATTGTTTGCTCTCAATTCTTGGATCTTCAAAGGATAGAAATCATTTGAAGTACAAGTTAATTTCTAAAAGTTCATGCACCTTTTCTAAGTAAACGTTTGCAAGTCAGTAATGGTAAGTATGGATTTTTCAGACTGTTCATACTTTTACGGTATCACTGCCTCCAGTTTAACAGAATGTGTCTTTTATCTGATTTTAGACTAAAAGTTCCTGCTGTGTAAGGTGTTTCATATAGTTAAAAATACGACTATAATATAATGTAGCATTGATACGCTTCTAAGCTTAGTTACATACCCTAAACAAAGATTCAACATAATTGTTTTAAGACATTTGACGTTAAACTGTATTGAAGAACACTCGAAACATGTTAACATGATAAATTGTGATTTCAAAGTCAGCATAGAGATATAAACTGTAATATTTGAATTCTTTATTGCTCCAACGTTTTGTTTCATTTAATCGAATAAACCTTAAAAATTTTAACCTTAACTATTATGAAGATAAGAGTTTCTAAAATAAAACCAGAAAATGTTTATTACAACGGTGGTTACTTACCAAATAAAACCGGGGCAGAACCATTTCCAGGCCTAAAATTATGCAAATAAAAGATTCGATTCATGCCAAAAATATTTGCTTTGTAAATAGATTCCACCTGTATATTTTCCCCAATCTCAATTTGTTCGTCACTAAATTGATATATGATATAAGAATAAATAGTGGAGGCAGCCACTGCGCAATCAAATGATTGAAAGATTTTAAAGGTATGAAGTTAGCAGCGGGTAGACGTAGGCTTTCTAGTGGAAATGCCCGAAATGTGTGTCTTTGGTATGATTCGAACCTTCGACTTATAGATACTTCGGCACTCACCGCCTTGCCACTTAGAGAAACATAATAGCTTGAACCAAGTCGCCACTACGCTCCTTAAAAAAGGAGTTTCATAACGAAGGTCCTTGCTTAGCCTCTCTGAGCGACTCGCTTACTTGAACGGGAAGATCCAAATCGCACCAAAACCATTTGAATCCGGAAGCACACCCACACTTAGCCATAACACAAACACAGAGAACAAAGGGGAACATTTAAGGTACGGTATGCCTCATATGAATTATAGATCTAGAGATCAGAATAAATAGTGGAGGCAGCCACTGCGCAATCAAATGATAGAAAGATTTTAAAGGTATGAAGTTAGTAGTCGATAGACGTAGGCTTTCTAGTGGAAATGATTGCGCATAAGGGCTCTGGTTATAAATACATGTAGTCTGACGACTAGGTCGTACAGTTGTGTTGCATGGGCCTGATTTGCTTGATTGTTTTACAATTGTTGAGTTTAAATCAATTGTTGTTTTTAATAAACTGCTAAAATAACTACATCTTCTTGTGTTGATATAACAACCAATGGTGTGGCGTGGATGTGAACTTAGTTTTTCAAACTATTGAGGTTTAATGTCCTGGCATATCGGAATTAAAATTTCGTTTCGATTATAGGCTATTAGAGATGCCGAACCTTAGCAAATTTAGCTTATTGTAAGCCACTTTCAAGAGCATAGACTTTTTTACAACAGGCATCGATATGTCGAGTGCCTTTGACACCATAGACAGACACCTTCTCCTTAACATACTGAAGAATATCATATAGGGAAGACGAACAACGCATAATCAGATACTTGCTTAGTAACATAGAACTATCTATAAAGCTCAAAGGATCATCAAAAACAGAATCATTCAATTCAAATATTGGAACACCTCAAGGCGATAGCCTGAGCCCTGTCTTATTCATTGTCTACTTAGAACATGCGCTCAAAAAATATGGAAGATCGAGACACCCTACACTCAAAACACTCCAGAACTGGCATACGCAGTCGACGTTGACTTTGTTTCAACAACTGACTTTGTCGACGTAGAAACAATTCAAAAAGAGTTAGCAGACTTCAAGTTAAATGTTAATACCAACAAAACTGAATACACACTCGTTCAAAAAGACGGAGAAGATTGGAAAAAAGTGAAGAAAGTAGGCTCATTGCTAGGAGATGCAGAATATATTGAAAGAAGGAAACAATTACCCAACCTCGCCCTACAAAAGCTGTCAAGCATCTGGATAAGAAACGACAAGGTGAAACAAGTAACAAGACTAAACCCATACCGAGCACTCGTTAAGTCAATACTTCTGTATAACTGCGGCACATGGTCTCTGACAAAGCAAGAATAACGCAAACTAAGCACTATCCACCGCAGGCAATTAAGAACAATCCTCAACATCAAATATCCCACAATTATCAAAAACAATGCTCTCTATCAGAAGACATGTGAAGCTCCCATATCTTTAACCATTCCCGAAGCGCAATGGCGATTTTTCGGTCATATTTTAAGACAAGCCATGAATACACCACCCAACGTTGCAATGACTAAATACTTCCAGACGGAGGGAAGCAAATAACGAGCCGACCAAAAGCATCGATTGTGACAACAGTACGACGTGACCTCAAGAGTCACAACAACGATCACTGGCCAACTAGATTACATTCAATTACAGACCTTGACCACCTTCGCGACATAGCACAGAACAGATCCGAATGGAAGCACCTGAAGACAGCAATATACAGATCAGCCCAGGCAGACGTCAGTCGACGTCGCAGCGGACAGGGATTAACTAACTTCCAAACTTATGAACTAAGCTAATGTATTGGGACATGCCTGCTCTTGTTACCAGGAGCGTAGAGGTAAGGATCATATATCCTATTATAAAGAATTTCAGTGGTGTTAACCTCATCTGTCAATCAAAGGTATCCAGGTACTCAGGAATTCTTCATAAACGAAAATTATCAACCTTTGAACTCCAATAAAAATGTCATTCTGTAATAACACAGCATTTTTTGCTCAACATTCAAGTCATTTTCAGAGCCAATGATAGAAATGTGTTTAGATTTCCATTCAGCAACGAATGGGGGAAATAGTTCCCTAGGCCTGCATCGTGGTTTTGGCAAAGAAATACGTTATATTTACCTATATAGAGATAAGGGGAATTCTTCAGTTCCAAGACAGCGCGAAGAGGTCAAAACAAGCAGCTTTAATGGGTTGCTTACATGTTTTAGAACTTTCTGCTCTTCGTTTCATTTGCTGTTCAAAAAGAGGACAATCATAATAAAAAAAATTGCTTTTATCCACACAGTTTTAGTATGTTGTGAAAGAACTGGCTCCATATGCAGTCGACAAATATCGATTTCTTTGAAATGAAAGTTAAAGGCCAGCTTTGACAATGTTATTAGAACTGATATTACTTCTTCATTTACTTTGACTTTTGAGGCACACACAGAGCATTCTCGTTCCACACAGGAGCAATTGATAGAAAAATTACTTGTAACGAAATACGGATACAACCATTGCTTTTAGAACTCTTCGGTGAAACGGAAATGGAGTAATACCGATATTTTATACTACCATTCGTGTGATCTCGACAAAATAAATATTTTAGTCTAAATGCCCAGATACCCAACCATTTATCTAACACGGATACAGGTACTTAATGACAAAATATTTAATTATTTCTCCTAAACGTATTATTAATGGTGATATAGTCATTATTTAACGAATCTGTTAAATATCCACACTGTAGCATTTGAGCTTGACTTGATCCCCATATATAGAAAAATTATGTAAGCTATCGTTTTACTTCTCCGTTAACATGTTAAAATTCGTTAATCATGAAGGCTGGGCTGAGGGAATAACAAAAAATAATTTGCCTCACTAAATTCAACCTGTTTAAGTTGTGATAAAGTTTATCAGATACACTGGTGTAATTTTCTTTCTCATCTTAGATACTACTTGTCTGGTCTCCCTGCTTTCTTTCCTCTAATGAAAGGTTCGACGCTATTTAAATTATATTGCAGATACCAACATATTCAACGCCACCATAATTTCTACTGTAAACTTTTATTACTGCTTCTCTTACTCTAGTTTGTATATTCGGCCCGTATATTTTCTATTTTATTGTGTATGGTAAAAAAAAAAAATTACACTTATTGCTGTAGGCAGCGCCTACATCGAAACAAGCCCAAAACAACTTCCAACACTTCCATGTCAGAATTTATGCATGTTATGTTATTAGTATTGTTTTAATTCCTATGTTCAAATTCACTACTATAACCACTATCATAAACTATTGGCATTAGACCCATTCCTGAAATGTTATAGCCGCTATCATTAACATTGTGTTACAAAGTCACTATTACTGTTACATATGTCAACATAGACAATAGGAGATTGACACTCTAGTATACCCCGTTTTCCACACATTCTTATTTCCGTTAACTTTCTGTAACACCCTTAACATCACTGCTACATCAATATAGAGCGTACAAAATCAACACTATGCTCTCTAAGTTATACTTTGCACACTTTATTTAGATCTAGATTAATCTTCATTTTAATTGATGCAGAATTTAACAAATAAAATTTGGAAGCAGGCGAAACTATAACCTAATCGCTTTCCAATCTTTTTTTTTTCTTCTTTGGTTAGTAAATAAAACTTGGCATAGATCTATATTTTTGTAATGGTGTGTAAGGGGTGCAACAGACATTGATTCGTTAACAAAAAGGTTTGAAAACGTTTAGCATTATTTTTTTTTATTGCAAGGGACGCAACAAATTGAGGTGCAAAGGGGGACAAGGGGGGGGGGG
>BMAT01008139.1:145431-169043 GCA_019649035.1 Elysia marginata | reverse complement strand
CACTTTTTTAGAGCTAAAATATATAATTATACCTTAGGCCTACTTTTAAAAAAAAATTAACTCGCTTATCCACACAGCTCAACTGCGACTCCTCCCTTCCTTCCTTTTTTGATCTAAGTTTATCAATCAAAAAAATTATTGTCATCATCACTGGTCCTAGTGAGCGATCCCACGCTTTCTCAATTACACCTCCGTTCCTGACATGACGACTGTCTCCATAAAATCGGAAACACTCATCTACTTTTCAAGGTAAGCCTCGCTAACTCGCTTGTTTTTCTAATTTAGCACTCAGTCGGGCCGTCTAGGTCAAGGTTACACTGTTGTTTAGTTTACACTCAGATTGAAAACTGCTGTAAACTGTAGTCGTGTACGCGTAGTCGCAGTCTGACGTTGAGGACCGGTGTCATTACAAAACTGAGCAGATTCTACTTTCTAGACTTAAAATACTTTAAATAATTTGCAATTTGAATGCTTCGACAGTATTGGGGTGTGTTATACTTTCCTTGCTCTAAAATATTTCAACAACTTATTTATATACAGCATTGACCTAGGAGTAGAGGCCTCCATTAAATTAGCTTAATTTAGACAATCTAGATCAGGGGTGCACTCAACTCAAGTCTCTAGATCTATAGACCTAGATCTAGATCTACTCATCTAGATTAGATTTAGATATCTCTAGGTGTAATTATCATTCAACCAGTTTTTCCTGGGCAGCATGAAATTAGATCAAGGTCTAAAGCTTTTTAGTGACTGATTAAAATAGTCTATAGATCCCACTCTTCTTGCCATTTGAATAGGTGGCCCCGTCCAATGAGACTGTAAATGTCGAAATGAAGAAAATCAAGACACGTTTAGGCTACTTTGGTTTTAGAACATCTAGATGTAGATCTATCGAATTTAATGTTATTGCAACTTCTGGCCTTTCAAACTAAATCGATGAAATATATATCAGACCCTAAATTAGATCCATGACTGTTTCCAACTATTTGGCAATTTGCCTCTATTTGATTTCTATATATAATTTCACCAAGGCCAAATATTTATGGATATAAAGGACACATTTTACAGTTTAACCTTAAGTCCAGTGTTATGTGTAGGCCTAAATTACTCCAGATTTAGAAAATTATACTGTAGCAGGTATGTTACACACTTATCCTTTGATTTTAAAACGTTGCCATGGTCAGTTCTTTGGTAATTGAACTATTCTCTTGCACAGGGCCTGCTTCTTTCCCACTCTTTAAACTTTTGTTTAGAAGGCCTGGATACTTCAGATGACTTTTTACTATGTTGGGTTTGTAAAAAAAGAAAATGTATGCAATGCTATTGACAGGTCACAGAGAAATGGAAAGTTGAGATGTTCCAAGGATTTTTTATTCAACAATCTAAGCTAGAAACCAGTTATAAATATAATTCGTTCAAACTCTAAATATTCTTTAGAACTAGGACTATATGCATAGCCCCTTTAAAGTATTATTCTGATTTTAAATAGAAATTGATAATGTACAATAATGATCATTGATGTCAGTTAGAGTCTAGGTTGAAATTTTGCCAAGGATTAGCTGCCCTAGGAAGCTTTGCAACTTCGTCAGGTCCTCAACAAAAAATAATAGATTCTACTAGTATGATAGCTATAGATACATCACTGAACCCTTTGAAATCTGTAGTGATCATCATCAATGTCAGGCAGAGCTGGCTGTGTGCTTGCAATTTCAATACTTTGTGGCATCTTTTTTGTTTTCACTGCAACTGAAGAGAACATATCGAAATTCAACCAAATCGTCCTGTGCATACTCCTAGGGCTAATGAGATGCCATTGCAGTCCTAGTTGCATTGCATGGCAAACTCAAGTTCATGCTCTTTTTTTATTGGGGCGACCTGATTTTAAATATACAGGTCTAACGCTGGTTAGCACAAGACCAAGTAATTTCGTCGCTAGAAAATCATTTGCCACGGTAGGGAAACATCACCTCACCAGACCATTTGACAAGCATGCCTTCCCTCTTCGCTCTTGTGTATTGAGCACCCTCACGTGTGCGAAGCATGGTCACTGTGATCCCATCAGTTGTAAGACAGAAGACAATGCAAGTCAACTGTCAAGACTTGCTGCTTATTAGGAACAGTCTGTTAATGGCCTGCTGTTCTCTAGAAATCAATTGTATTTTCTTCAGTCTGAGGGTATAGATTTACATGCATACCACTACCAGTTCCGATGGCAAGTTATATAGCTTCATGCCTGAAGGCAAGAACTAAAACTGCATAAATCACAGTCATAAAACCCTCTCTTATCATGGACCATTTTACCAAGACCTGTGATAATTTAAATCTTACCATTAGTCTAACAAAGACCTGGGTCTTGAAAGAAGGAGTACAGATCCAGGGTCAGACACCATCAATGACTGCACTCTTGTGACTGTTACATATTTAGGCTCTACCTAAAGCAGAGATAGTGAATGATTAGAAAGGCACCTGCTTTGCAGAGTCCGCTCTCTAAATGGGTGTGAACCAATTCCAAGTTGTGAGGGAATTTTAATATTGCTGTGAAAAATGCTTTGTTGTGAATTATGGACCCTTCACAGCAAGCAGGAAAACCACATTAATGCATTTCATATATATGATGCATATATTTGACATATCCCGGAGAGAGAGAGAGAAAAGAGCAATGACAAACCTCTGTCTTGCGCCAGAACTGTTGGTCTGCTAAATACAGGCTTCAATGACTTGGCGATGTGAGGCACATGGTTGATAATCTTTATGGATTGCTAACTGCCTGAAAACTTTCAGTTGTGCGACCTCTCTTGCACTTCACATATGTGTGCAGGAGGAACATGAGAGCATTAATATGTACATCAATCAATGGGAATGCCTCACAGAAGATAACTCAGCCTGGAGGCACAAGGTCCATGGCTGCCTCAAAAGGAAAGCAGTACCTCTCTACTAGGGCGGAGGAGAAACTTCACTGCAGAAAATAGGCATATGAAGGCAAAAGACTCAAGGCATCTCTACTTGCCGAAGCCGTGGGTGTGTCAGGGACTGCCAGACAAAACTGAAAACAACCTAGTCACATCCAGACAGCACCTACCAAATAGCCCATGCGATTGCAGTGTTGATATGTTTATTAATAAAAATAAAACTTGTATAAAAAGTGTTTTCCCTGTTAAAACAAAAGCTCAAGTGAAAAGGTTTCACATCATGTTCATAATTATGTATACATTTAACAAGGATAAAAATATCACATTAAAAATTGATACAGATTCTGCACATTTAATTTCATATGAAAGGCTGTTCCAAGGGTCATGTGCTTTAGATCTAAATGAACAGTCACCATAACTTTTTAGATTAGTAGCTGATGTAAATATTATTTCAAAGCAGGGCTTTTTTTTTCAGCTTGTAGTTTTCTTGAAGGTTTATAAATAAATTTCTTGAAAGTGTTTTGGGAAAGCTGGAACTTTGAGACACTGATAGGTTAGCAAGGCAGTTAAGCACATGAATCCTGATTTTAATGGGAGCCAGTGAAGATTTTTTAGAAGAGGTTACCTGTGTCTACTCTTTAAGGACTCTGATACTAATCTGGGTGCATAATTCTTTACTTTTTGCAACTTGTGAAATCTTTTGTCTATGATGCCAGTAAAAGTAGAATTGCAGATAGTCTGTAGTCGAACTTAAAAAAACACCAAAAAGTCCTTTTGCTGAATTTTCATCAATGAGATGTCTTCTGTCATCTTTCTCAATTCAGCGAAGCATGGCCTCCTCACATGATCTGAAACAGCCTGGTCCATAGAGAGTCAATAGTGACCCCAAAATTCTTTACTTACAGTTGAAGATAGTAGTATTTGTTCTCCATCGATTATGGTGTTTAAAAAATTCAATTGGAATTCTTTGATTTTAGACGGTGTTCCTATAAGCATAATTTCTGTTTGATCTCTGTTAATCTTCAATTTATCTGCATTCATCCATTGTTTGATTGCTTTTTCTTAGGTGTTTGGACCATTCAACATATTAATAAGTTTATTTGGGGATTCTGATGTATAATGTTGCGTATCATCAGCATAGAGATGATAAGAGAATGAGTACTTTAATAAATTACATGTGAGGGATTGTAAATATAAAGAGAAAAGAAAGGGCTTACCACGTTACCCTGTGGGGCTCAAAACTTCATCTTCACCTGTTCTGATGCATGTGAGACAATAACGACTTTCTGCCGTCTGTTGTGTGAATATCTTGACAACCATTTGAGAGCTGTTCCTGTGATGCCAAAAGAATAAATTTTCTTGGCATTTTAACGAGATGTTGTGATCAATGGTGTCAAAGGCTGAAATCAAGTTGGTCCTGTCACCAGTCAGTCATAAATTTTTCTAATCTAATTGCTGTTGGATGAGTGAGACTAGTTTTTCGCAAAAAGAAATTAGTTTCATGCATAATGCATTTAGTTTTACAGTTTTGATATTGTGATAACTAATAGATTTTTTAAATTACAATTTTATCTACAGAATGATGTCTCAGAGTGGAAATGCCAAATCCCTTTACTCTCCAGTAGATACAGCTGATCGTGGTAAAGTAGCTTGAAAGTTGATATGAGCTTGTGATAAAAGGTCATGTGGCATTTGGGAGTGATGTCATGTCAGGCTTTGGTGCTAAATAAAATAAAAATATTTCTGAACTAAAATTATGTCATATTGCCTTGCTTGAAATATGCAATGGGCTGACTGCAACATTTTGAACACAAATAAATTTTACATAACAAGAAATTTAGTGTAAAAAACTCATGTCGCGAGTGGTTCAGATATGAAAAAGTCACACTTCTATTTTATTTAGGGGTGGTTCTGAAACGGTAACTTTGTAATGATGAAGCAATTCTTGAAAATACATCTATCTTTTACACTTTGGTTTGAACATATATAACTGTTTTTTGCTTGTTGACAGTTACACTTGAAATAACTGGAACATTTTCAAAATTGAATTGAAATGTCGACAGAGTAAAAAATGTCTGCACCAAAAGTTGTCTTTTGCTCAAAGTGACCTTTTATCAAAGCCTTATGATACATAATCCAAGACAGTATTACCTTAGATTTTATCTACCTTTTTAGTTTTAATTTAAGAGTCCATGTGTGATGCATACATGTATTTTATACTTCAAGCCTTTAGAACGCCTTAAGAAGGATTTGTTTCAAGTTCAGTTTAGTTCTGAGTCATTTTAAATTAGAACAACCATCTTGTCATTCATAAATACAGTATATTAGTGTTATTACATGATTATAGAAATATATCTCATTTGTTCCAAGCAATTTTCAACTTATTTATAAACTTCATAATATTTGTTCATTTATTGTTGAACATGGTTTATGTTTTTTGTAAACGCTTTAAATAAAGCAAATTTCAAAAGGTTGATAAATGGGATGATGATTGGTCAGTTCAGTCTTCAGACCAAGGAGGCGACATAGTACAAGCTTAGCCAACTTTGCCTTCCCATCGACCTATCATGAGCTATTCACCTTCACCATTCCTGACAGCTTAGGGTGTACAGAGTTGTTAGAAAACCACCAGTAAAGACTGACCATAGTCTCAACCACTTGGACACTGACTGACAGCCATCAAAACATCACCAATGACTTCTTACCACCAGAGCCTCTCAGGCCTGCAACTAATGTCATGATATCTCTATTGAGTACAGTCATTTTTTTGTCAGCATCATTCTAAAAGCTCTTTTTCTAGCCTTACCTTTTGCCAACTTACAGCTTTGACTGGTTGACATCATGATATTATGCATTGGGTGGTGTCATGGCCTCTCCTAAAAGCCTCAGTTGTGCATGATGGTATTTACTCATTGAACTTTGATAGCGTACAAGTATAGTCTTTATCCCTTCATATTTGAGGCAGCCAAAATAAGTGGGGCATAAGTCAAAGCTTGACATATTGGCTTTAAAGCCATTCTTTAAAAATGCATTTTATGACCTTCAAGAGGATGTAAAAGTAAAATCTATCTTTTCTATATTCTGAGTATCACACTTCTAAGAAAGTTAAAATGGTTAGTTCTGTAGACATCCTACTGTTTTAAAGATCTTTAATTCAAAATTAACCCAGATGCACCTACATGTTCTCATGTTTGTGTAGAGGTCCCACAAAATGATTCTACATGTCAAATTTTGTTATGTGGAGTTTGATGTCTTTGGAAGGGCCTTTAAAAGCTCTTGATGATAAAAAAATTATTTTAATATCTTGATTAAGGTTCTGAGTTACTGCAATTGAAAGGAAAGGAATCCATGAGGCTTAATTTTCAAAAAGTGGAGAAAATTTTTTTCATACTGTAGAAGCCAAAATGGCATGACAGTGTTTTAACAACCCCTAAAACACATTAGAAGTTTCGTTTTGATTTTCTCATAAATATGATACGATGAAAAACATAAACTTTCAACTTACGCAAAAACAATTTTTAGTAAAAATTTGACAGCATGCTTAAAAATGCCCATTTTCTTAAATTGACCAACACCGCAAGTAGACTCATTTTGTGAGAGCGCTACACATTTGGTGTCTGTTTGCGGCTACCCCTGTACATTTAAGGTAAATCAAGGTTACTTTTTCAATTTGGTCAAGCGACGGACGTCTTCATTGATCATTAGTAAGCCATCTTTGTACATGGCATCAGTAAAACTCCTGAAACAAATAACCCAAGCAAAGCACTTATAATAATTTTGAGATGTTATATATACATTAGACAATCCATTGGACTGGACTATGTGTTGGCAGGCATCAGCCTTTTTTAACCCCAGGGAGGTGGAAGAGCAGCCATGAAGGTCATCTAGCTGTTTGAATGATGTGAAGATATATATATATATATACAAGAAGAGGAATTATTTTTCATGAGCCAATAATGCAGCTTTTTAATCATAAATAATAATTTGGTCATTTTAGACCCTGACTCTTATAACTAAGCTCGTGATTTTTATTTCATGGTCTTTGAGTTTTTAATGATAGACATCATTTCTTTAATGAACAGGGTCAGCTCTCGTGTCAAGTGAAGATGAGGCTGGAGAAGAGACTCTGTTCCAAGTGGGCCCTGGTCATCGTTCGCTAGCAGGTATTTAGCATTCAGACCAAGCTAATCCACAGAAATGCTTATCTTATAACTAAAAGTTAGTTTTTAAATCTATAGATTTGGAAATATTGTTTAATAACTTCTAAACTAATATTCTACCTAAAAATAGACAAATTTTAATGAATTTTACTTTTCAATGATGAACTGGAAAAAGCAATATAGGTATGCCTAGGTCCACACAATTTTCTTGAAATCTTTTTTATAAAACATTTCTGTATAAGAATTAGGACTATTATACATAAGGTTACACAAATTGTGTTTGGTTGCACCGGTGGACTGTTTGAAAACTGACATTTGCTACCATAAAAGCAAGATTTAGGGATGCCTGTTTTTCCAATATTTTATGTTTTTCATAAAAATCCAAGGAAATATGAACATTCATGGAGATGCCAGAAAGAGAAACCTAGAGGACAGGACAACGGACATGCCTGACTCAGATGGAGAAGAAAACGGTCAAACCTACACTCTAGAGGAGGCTGTGGAGGCACTTGGCCTGGGATGGTTTCAAATCAGAATGTTCCTGGTTTGCGGCACAATCTCTGTGAGTTAGAATGTTGACCTAAATCTGTGATATTTTAGGGGAGCAAAGTTCTGTAGTGCCCTAATAGGTATGTGTTCTTAATGAGATCCAAAGTTATATGAGATGATACAATAAATCGGGCACTAGTCTTAAGCTTGACTTACTGAGGTACTTACATTTTCTTTTTAAAAATTGTACCCTTTTAATTGTTTAAACAGACATTATGATTATGTCCTTTCTATACCTTGAGATGATATTACCCGACCAATATTGTCAGCTAAAAATTGAAAAAAATTATTATGTTGAAAAAAATGTTGGCCTAAAGTTAGTCAAAATAAACATTGGCAACTTTTTTTTCTCCAATAAATAAGTTTTGCCCCCAGTTGATTTGGTAAGTATTAGAATTGTCAATATGTAACCTGCCTCAGTTGCTGCCCGACTCCTGCTCTTATTTAAAGATTATATGCATCTTATCCTTAACGTATTGCTCCGACTGCATGTAGTAAAAATGTCCATATTTTTTTTTTTTGATGTGTGGGTGTGTACGCCAATGGGAGGACAAATCAAATTTTTTCAAGGAAGCTGCAAAAGTACAGACCCCTGTACTTTTGGAGCTGAAATATATACCTTCCTTGAAAAAATTTGATTGGCTTATCCACAAGGCTCTACTGCGACTCCTGCTTAATTTGCCAAGGGAATGGGGAGGGCAGTTGAAGTAAAAAAAGCTATGATCAAGGTGTCCTGTTATTGCTTTGAGTGATCGCCCTTCAGTTTATTTTGTTTTGCTTCACTAAGTTAAAAATTATGAATTGATTTGACCGGAAACATATTTTTTTGTGTGTTTGTTCAGTTGCAGTAGCTAAATTTGACTTTTAGTGAACTTGATTTCTTTTACTTTTATGTGTCTTCTATGGGGGTAATTTTCTCGCTACTAGTATAAACTAATCAGAAGTCGTAAATTATGATTTTTTAAAAATTCCCTTTAAAAGTCTATTCATTTTTCTACTTTTCTTTAATATTTCAAGTCAACAGAAAATTTAACATCTTTTATCAAAACCTTGATCATTTTGTAAAATACATTGTTTAAAATAGCAGAGCCTTGTAGTGTAAAAATTGCCATATTTTACTTATTCACCATTACTGTGAGACAACTAAGCACAAGATTTTGATTTTTCAATCAACAATTTTGCTGGTTACGTTCATTGGAGACTATTTTAAGCAGAGTTGACTGTAGTTAGTTTTAGAAATGTGATAGCATGTTTTTATTCCTTCATGAAATGAGTATTAATGTAAGATATTTAATTGTATCTTGCATGAAATGAATGGCAGTGTAACTATAAGTTGTGTGATAACAGAGTATATTTTTACATATTCAATGTAATGATGTTGTTGAGTAAACTTTAAAAGTGTAACAGCTTTTTGAACTTACTATTTTATTAAGGGGGTGGGGGGCTCTTATAGATGATGTAGATTATTGTTATTATTTGTAGAGAAATTTTATTGAAATATGATTCTCAAGCCATTTCCAGATTTTTTTTTTACCATGGGATCATTCAAATTCCTCTTTTGAGTTAAACAGAGCAGCAAATTGTGTAATGTATTTTAAAATTTACTTTTGAAATCTACTTATGATTGATCCTTTGAGTGAAGGTTTGCAGCAAATTATGCTATGTTTTTTAAATTTTAGTTTTTGAAACTTTGTGAATACCAATCCTGTAAATATTATGGACCTTGTACTTAAAATTCTCTCCCTTGGAAAATTAATGAGAGCAGTTAGTACAAAGCTAGATATCTTTTAAAATAGTTGTAGTAAATCTAAAAATAAGTATTTCAAATGTTTTTTTCTTTCCTAAGTCATATAATTTGTACATGGTATATTTTTATGCCGCAAAGAGATTCTGTTTAACTGAGACTGTGTTATTCCTTTACCCTCTATCTACATGCTTTCTTCAATTAAGTCAACTTCGCCTGAGTTACTTTTTGCTAAAGTGGATCTTAATTTCCGAGAACATTCCCTTTTGTAAAAGTTTTTCTGTAAAAAAGAAATGATAAGGCAATGTCAACTTACCCTGTCATTATGGTCAAGTAGGTCTTTATAATTATAACCCTGCCCACTCTCTTCATATTCAATAAATCTCTCTTGAAAAGCCACTCTTAACTGTCCTCCTGTCATAAAGAGAAAAGTGGTCTTGGTTTTATGAGACTGGGAGGCAACACAAGCTTTCCATTACACAGTATGTTTGTATTGCCTTGTTACCTTGTCTTGTGTCTATCCCATCACACAAGTCAACACACTCTCATCGTAGTCATAGGTCTATCAAAGGCTTGAAGTCACTTCAGTTATGTAAAAAGTAAATCCAAGGGGAGGGAAGGGTTAGCGGACTGCTGGACCTAGCCAACACTTGCAGTGCCAGTCTGCCACCTCTCTCACAAACCACAGTCCATATTCATGCTAATTTCCCCACCCTCCTCTCCCCATGTCCAATAAGCCCGAGGCTTTTTCCATACCCAATCTGTGAATCACTAAATAAAGCCTTGTCTTGTTAGACCAGGCAAAGATCTATTCTCCCATACATCTTCAGTTCTGCATTATTTATGAGATCTGAAAAAGTTTTGCAATTCATGGTCACACCGTTATGAAGATCAATACAACACCAAATCATAGTCTCTGCCTAAACTAAATTGTAAAATTTCTTTCTTTTATTTTATTACAATCAATTGAGTCACTTGGCAACAGGTATCAGATGTAGTAACCAATTATAATTTCCAACGTACTTGTACTTTCTCAACTTTTTATACTTCATTTTCCTTCTCTCCCCCCTTCCCCCCTCCCCTTGTCCTCACACACACCTTTAATCCACCAAGACATTGACTTATCAGTAGTCGACCGTATGAATTAAATAATCATGTATATTTAAATGGTTTATATTTACAGTGAAGTCCAGATAAATCAAAGCTAGATAAATTGATCAAGTGTCAAATAGCTTGAAGCTAAAATTTGTTCCCATGGGGTTTGAAAAATATGGACTTGACTGTAATATTCAATGTAAAGGGCATTAAGATTTTAAGTAAAGTGGAAAACCCTCTATAAATGATTATTATTATCATTATTATTATTATTATTATTATTAATAATATTGTGCTTCTGCTAATTCCACAGGCAGCGGACGCCCTTGAGATGTTGCTTCTGGCATTTTTGTCTCCAATAGTGAGATGTGAGTGGTACCTTACTGACGCCCAGGTGGCTTTTGTCACCACTGTGAGTAGATTGCAATTAAGTTAAGAATATATTTTTTTGTATTGTTTTTGTTAACACATTCAGCTCTGCTTAACCACTTTACTGCGAAAGATCTATGTCAGAACATGGAGCTAAAACCACCACTAAATATATGTGAGGAATCTATAAATCTTAGTTGTTTGTTATCAGCTACGAGATAGAATTTACTAAATTGTGTGTGTTTTTTATGAATGAAAGTTACCAAAATAGAAAAAGCCTGTGTTCAGATCTAGAGGCCAAAATTAGTCACATTGCAGGATAGTGGTTATATTGAAGTTGTTTAAGTCAATTTTTAGTGATCTTGATTCTTTTTTTTTTTTGTGCTTCACCAGACAATTATACTTGAGGACTTGACTTATTTTTACCAAAAGTTGATTTTTTTTAGTTATCCAGGAGATTCACATAAACAGAGTTGACTGTACTCAAGAAGGAGGTTTTGGTTTTTGTTTCGTTTTTTTTTTGTTTTGCTTTGTTTTTCTCTTGCATAATCTTGCTGTTCTGGGAGACAAGCAGAGCAACATGGACAGACAAACATAGTGGGAAGGAAGAAAAAGGTTAATTAAAAAATTCAATATTTAGAAGATTTGAGAGGAATTCAGAAAAAAAAAACAGACAGGCTTACATGAGGTGAGAGGGTATAGGAAATAAATCTAAATGAAAAGGTATAACTCACAATGTTTGGAGTATACCTGAAAGAGGAAATAAGAATCCCCCTAAAGGATGTTTGTAAGATACCAGAAAGTCTTAATGTTTTCTAGATTTGTATTGTTTTTTTTTTGTTTTTTTTTGTTTCTGTTTCACCGAGTAATAAGTTCTATACCTGCTCTCTTACCACCTACCATACAGAATAAGACAGTCTGAGGGAGAGGTGGGGTTGGGAGAGACAATTGTCTTACGTTTACTTTTGGCTATTTACCAAGAAGAATTCACGAGATGCAATTATGTCAAAAACGAAGGGAGTTATCATTTTTCACAGATATTTGTGCTCATTAAACTGAGAGCTAGAAAATGCAAATATTCTTTGTTAGTGTTTCAAATTTATAAAGTTATCAGAACTAAGATCCAGCATGAAGGCAAAATGAGATTTTAAAAATTGTAAGCAGAAAGGTCAAGAGAACCACGAACAAGAGGAATGGTAAACAAAGGAAGAAGAAATGACATAGAGGCAAGTTAGATCTATAAAAGGAAGGTCACATAACAAGAAGACCTCAAGATGAGAAAAGCTTAGCACTTGTCGCTCTATTTTCTCAGGTTGTTTTTCTTGGCATGGGAATAGCTGCCCCACTGCTGGGAATCTTTGGAGACAAATATGGAAGAAAAACTGTGAGTTGCTTTAGATTTTATATTTTTCCCTTACTATCTGCCATCATGATCATTGTTTTTGTAACTCTACGACTGGCTATAAGCCAGAAATCAACAACATCCATCTTTCTCTGTCCTAGACCAGGGTCCCAACTTGGTTCGGTAACTTTCCAATCCTTTCAAGTATTTTTCTTGTCCTTATTTCCATGCTCTATGCACTTAAACTGAAGAGTTATCAGTCGATATGTTTAGGGACTTGCTTTCCCATCTGTAATTACTTATGGTAGAACTAGAAGCAGATATTTCACTCAGTGTTTCATCAACAAAGGATTTTTTTTTATATTATCAATGAGAAGTAGCAAAGCTTAGGACTCAACATTTCATATATTTTTCAGTGTAATCACTCAAGCGTCAGAAGAGAAAAAGCCTTATATAAAGTTTTCTCATCATAATATATATTTTGCAAAAAATAAAAACACTCTCTATTACTATTAATGATTGAAAGGTTTAAGATGTGAAATAAGCTGTTCTGTGGGTGGAAGCAGGCTTTCAATGGAAATGATTGAAAAATGCTTGCTTTTGGTATTATTCAAACCCTCAACTTATATTAACTTCAGTACCTTTGTGGTGCCACTCAAAGAAACAGCTTGTACAATGTCGCCACCTTGTCGCAATGAATGAAGTTTCATGATCGAGGTATTTTGTTTGTTCCTGATTCATGACTGTTTCAACAGTCTTTTATACAAGCCAATTTGTAAAGAAAATAGCCAATAACTGTAGTATTTAAAAAGCTCAGACTTACCTCAAAACCTTCACAGATTATTGTTGAAATGTAGTTATTGTTCTAAAATTATTTTTTTCTTTCGAAAAACTAAGGAAACCAAAAAAGTTAAATGCCTTTGTCATTGATGGTTGTTTTGGAAATGTCCTAGTCCTTTGCTTTCATGTAACCCATCTGCTTTATTACAAGACTAGATATCTATTTGTAGTTTACTCCATATGAATGCTACATTATGAACATATATTCCCCAGACCCTTGTTTTTGTGACGTTAGTGATCGGCTATTTTGGTCTCCTTGCTACTGGCAGCCCATCATATCCTTGGCTACTGTTTCTGAGGGGAGTGGTTGGCTGTGGCATGGGAGGATCACCTCATTCGTAAGCTTATCTTTGCTGCCTGTTGATCTCAATGAGTTTTTAAATAACAAATTTTTTTTTAAAAATTTATTTCTTTGTATAAAGTGTCTTGCAACCAGTCCAAATGAGTCTTAAATCGAAATTAGAAGGTAGTCAGATATTAGTATCGCAGAAAAGCTTATTTTCTCTACTTTCAATTACAACAAACAGAAAACCTCTACCATGCTTCTGTATGAAGTTATAGCCATTTTGAGTTGGCAGGGTTAGATAGACTTGTGAAATTTCAGAAAGTGGAGAAAATTGCATTTAAAGTTTAGATAACCATACAGGTGTTGAGGCCTAAGCAACCATACCAATAAAAAATCAACACACAAAACATGAAACTGAAGAAGAATCAGGTGTTGAAAGGTGTTTATTTATGATTTTACTGTCAATATCTGAAAAATAAAATTTTTGGCTTCTGACCACCCACTTAACTTTGAAAGCCTATATATCTCAATACTAGGCCTTTCAACTTATGACTTATTTGGACAGAATGCGAGACAAACTATTTCTTTTTTGTGTTGAATACAAACTCAAGACCTAATAACATCTTTCCCCCAGCAGGCCAATACACACTAGAGCAAAGTCAACTCCTATTTCAGAGTATTGCAGTACTGCAGCCTGTTAGATGCTCATTATATTAGCATGTCACAAACTTCAAGCACTGCCTATAATCAGGTACCCATTTTACAGGTGTTTGGACTTGGGAAATTGTGGAAATAGTGTTTTTCATATACTATTTGTGTTGGGAACTGTGGATCACAACTTTGACACGCAAACTACAAGCTATGTTGCCCTGCAAAGCCTTAGATAGACATTGCCAAGTTAAATATGATTGTCCTGGGGGTTTTCTTTTATCATACCTAGAGTTTTAATGGTTTGACCTTACTGGGATCAAAGCATCAACTGTATAGAATCTAGACTGGCCATGTTTGTCAAGTGTATTTGATTTGACCTCCTCTCTTGGTATATGTTTGAATTAAACTTAAAATGTAAGGTAAAATTTCAAGTTTAATTTATTGATGCCAATGGCTTCTGTTGTCATTCTGGTTGACTAAAAGCAAGTTGGGACTAGACCATTTCTCTTGGTGCTGCTTTTGTCGTGTATGCAAATGATAGATGAATATCTGTTATTATAATGGCACTGAAAGTAATTGCAAAAATTTTTTATGGAATATTAAAATATATTATTTTCTAATTCAATTTGTTTCAGGACTGCTTTGATGTCAGAGTATTTCCCGAAGAAATACAGGGCAAAAATGTTGACAGGTGGTCAGGTAGTGTAGCGATGTTCATCTGATATTAAATTTTTATTTTAAGTTTGTCAAATTCTTATTTTTTCTGATTTGCATAAGGACTGTATTTTAGTTTTGACAAAGATTTTGGGGTTAGGGTTTGAATCTACATTTTTTGCACATTTTTTTCTGCTTTTCTGTTTGTTTTTTGTTTTAGTTTCCTTGTTTCAGGCAGAAAGCTTAATTGATCCCTAATATTGCTCAATCATCACTGATGAAATAAAAAATGAAAATCAAAGCAATTCCAGGTATGTTAAATCAGAAAGTTTTTATCTCCAATGTGCCTAAGATTAATCAGACCGTTTTTTTCAATTTAGGTTTTGCTACCAGTTATCCACTTAGTACAGCAAACTGAATTTAGCTTAGATCATTGCTATGCAATTGCTAAATGAGTGGATGAACGATGTATCCAACAGGATGGCTGCCAATAAGTTAGAATTAAATAAAGAAAAACTGACATTATTATTAGTACAGGCACCGAATCAAAATTGCGCAACATTGAAATTCAAACTGTGAATTTAAACAATAAGAAGTTAATGATAAGCAGCAAAGTAAATTATATCCACATTTACGTTGATTCTAACTTACATATGGATGATAACATCTCACATCTCAGACGGACATGTTGTAAGGAAATAAGAAAGACTTCACACATCAGAAAGTATCTTTCTAAAGAAAGAAAAATTTTTCTCGTCTGCTCGTTTGTATTGTCCAGACTTGATTATTGTAATTCTTTGTAGGCAGGCCTACCGGATAACTTATTGTGCAAACTGCAGCAATTCCAAAATCATGCACCCAAATTTATCACAAAAGCATCTAAGAGAAACCACGTTATCCCCCCCTCTGCATTGGCTCCCCGTCAAAATTTTGGTAGAGTATAAGATAGCTACTCTAGCTTATGCATACATGATTCATCATTTCCAGACTATTTAACACAATTTGTAAGACCATATGTTTCAACTCGACAACTTAGATCTGTGACCAAAAGTCTGCTTCAAAAGCCTAGACAAAAGTAAAAGAATTATGGTGAGGGCACATTTTCCTTTCTGTCTGCCATCACTTACATGAAGATGTAAAAAACGTTGATTCTCTGTTATCATTTAAAGCAAATTTAAAAACACTTCTATTTAAACAAGCATTTATTTGTTAATGTATCAATGATTTTTATGAGTGTTTTTAAACATAATTTTTTTCTTTTGAAAAATCGGATTTTCAGAGTATATAGGCCTATAAGCCTATTTTATTTGTACGTCTATATCTATAATTGTGGACCGCATAATTTTAGTATTGGTGGTCTTTATTTTACCATATTTTTTTACTTATGTGCAATGATCAATTTCATATTTGATGTAATTTTTTTCTCATATAGATATGTATTTTAAATACATTGCAAAGTGCCTTGAGCTTGATGTAAAGAAAAGGGTGCTATATAAATAAACATTTCTTGTTCTTCTTCTTCTTATTATTATTGCTTATTTTTTTTTCCCAAAATTTTTATAAGAGATTTGAGTTTGAAAATGCCTGTCAAAAGTCTATTTTTTCCTCTTTTCTTTCTTTTTTTTAAATGAACAGAATTTTTCATATCTTTACGCTGAAGATTTTTAATATTTGGATGCTCAGAAAAGGGCATTTATCAAAATAGCAACATCTGGCAGTGTAAAAATTGCAACTTTTACCATTTTTTTAGACTGGTTGCATGATATTTTTTTTCTCAAAATTAAGTCAGTGACATTAGAAACTATTATCACAATGAAGTTGTTTGATGTGGCTTTTTTAATGTTTTTCAAACAATTTTTTTTCAACACTCTCCAGACTTTTTTTGCGGCTGGGGTGCTGTTTGAAGTTCTATTGGCTTCTGTTGTAGTTCCCACATTGGGATGGCGTTGGCTCATGGCTGGGTCAGCAGTGCCTGTTCTCATAGCAGCCAGTGGCTTGTTTGTAAGTCTGTTTTGCTTGATTTTTGTGTTAGAATGTTTGAGGGAAAATATAGAAAGTCCGTTGAAACCAAGGTTCGTTGAAATTTAATTTAAAGCAAAACGAACTGAAGGATATTATACACTTTTTATCGCCCTTGAAACCTTATTTAAAATTAGAAGGAATAGAACACACACAGTGCTACAAGTTTTTGCAACGCTAGCCAGTTTTCCTCTTATATTCTAATTTCTCTCTCTTTGATACTGTGCTGCCAAACGAAATGCAGTATCTCCCTTATGGTTTACTCTGCAGATACTGCTTTTGGTGTGTCATGGGCAGTGTGATAGCTGTATCCTTGATAAAGTGAACAACATACCAGAAAAAAAGGCTAAAAAGACCAACCAGTAGTTTCAGTTTCACTTCTAGTTTTTTGAAAACGATGTAGATCTAAAATTAGGTTGTTGTAAACAAGGACAATTTTGAAGTTAAAGAAGAGAAAAAAATCAGGACTTTATTTCAGTTTGTTGAATTAAAGGGTTATTTGAGTCCAAGGTTGTTGAATACAAGGTCCACTGTATGTCTTGCATTCATTGCGAATAAGTCAGATGGCGCAAATGTACTTTTTTTAAGTGATGATATTTTGAACAAATCATTTGTCTGAGTTCCTAAACATTGAAAATTGCATGCGAGTATCAACATTTTGTGCAGAGAACTACTTTGATTTGAAATGAAGAAAAAAATTCTGTTTTGAAGAAACCTATTTTGAAGGGCATTTTCTTAAAGGCATATTTTTAGCATCTGACTCATTTGTACTGATCGTGAGACATATGTTTTTAATGACTTCAAAATTTAATACTCATAGTGATCTTTGTCAACTGCTAAAGGCTTTAGGCTTCATTTGCCTCAAGAAATTAAAGTGAAGTGATAACATAAGTGATTACTATGTTTAAAAAACTATGGAACTTTGTTATACCGAATATTTTCATAAGTTTTCAAGAATTGAAAATTAAAAAAGGTATCCTTAAAGATATTAGTATGTACATCAGTTAACTTCCCTAAAATTGTATTAAGAAACTTCAGCATTTAATATAAGAGTAAATGAATGTTTTTTATTCATCATGTATATACAGATGATCAATGTAATGTGTGTACTGGCTTATGTATTACAGTTGACTTCAATTGAGTGAATCTTTATTTCCGAGAACAAGCCCTTTTGTAATAACTTTTAAGACTCAGATGTAAAATAAGCTTTGCATTGCGCAGCATCTTTGTACTGCCTTGTTACCTTGTCCCCTCTATCCCATTACACAAGTCCAGGTACTTTTGTCACAGTCCTGATAGGTCTAACAAAGGGTTGAAGTCACTTTCACTAGATAAAAAGCAAACCAATGGTCAGGTATGGGGTAGGCAATGGTGGACCCAGCCGATAAGTGCAGTGCCAGTCAGCAACCTGGCCCACAATTCACAGCCCCATGTTCTCACAAATTACTCCACCCCCCTCACATTTCTCCCCATGCCCAATAAGTCTATCTTCAGTCTGCACATCACTAAAGTAAATAGGGCCTTGTCTTTTTAAGATTAGGCCTAAATCTATTCTCCCCTCTCTTTTTCCCAGACAGACCTACACCATGTCACATTTTCAGTTCTCTATCACTTATCAGTCCTGACAGTTTTACACTTCACAGTCACACTGTTACCATTGATTAATTGAATTTCAAGTTTTAGTCTTTATATACTTCTGCACTAAAATACTCAATGAAATAAGTCGTAAAAGTTTTGCGATAAGTGTTTTTTTTTTTTTTTTGTTAATTGTAATTATTGAACTGAACGGTGTCAATACAAAAATTTCTCCTTCTTTTTTTATTTGTTCAGTTTGTTCCAGAATCAGCCAGGTTCCTTCTTGCGGCAGGAAAGAGAGAAAAAGCTATTGGCATTTTAAAAGAAGCTGCCAGACAAAACGGTAGCCATTTGCCACCAGGGAAACTTGTCAAATCTCAAAAGGTCAGGACATTTTTACTGTTATAAACCTTGTATATAGTTTTTAGTTTTATATGTTGTCCCTGTGTTGGTAAATTTGTCTATGAGTTTTTTTCTGTTATATTATAATTTATTTTATTTTTTTCTATTGTATGTGTGGGGGAGGGGGGGGGTGGTCAATGTGAGAAGTTAAGGTTGCACTGAATTATTAGCCATGGGCAACTTAATTATTTTCATGAGATTAAAATAATATTGTTTGGAAAACAATTAACACACAATTCTTAACATTTTCAGTGTTGAGATCTTGAAATCAGATCCCATTTGAAACAATAATCTGCGGCACAGTTTCGGAAAAAAAAAAAAAACCACCTATCAACATGATTAAATCAGGATAAAGATAAAGGATGTTAAATCTTTATTTTTTTTTCTGACTTTTTCATGTTTCTTTTTCTTTAGTTTGAAATTTTCTGTTTCTATGGAACTTCTAATGTTTATTTATTATCAAAACAAGAATAACTATTGCATAACCTGGATCTATGACATTAGTTTTATGTGAGATGCAATGCTCAGGTCATGACCTGTTTGTTTGTTTTTTTGTTAACTCATTTGGCATCCCTGACAGATACTGATCATGTCTTACTCTCCCTCTCTCTCTCTCAGTCTTTTTTTCTCTCCTCCCTTATCTTTGTTCACAGACTCAGAGTATCTTATACAAAAAATATGAAAACATGGCCTCCCCTTTCCATCTCAGATCCCACGAGGCCAGCTGAAAAACTTGTTTGGCAAGGAGTATCTGCGTACCACTTTACAGTTGTGGGTGCTGTGGATGGGATTTGCTTTCATGTACTATGGGATTGTCCTAGCTGCTACAGAACTGATGAGAATCAGAGCTCAAGCTGGGGACAAAGCAGGTACACAATAAAATAGAGAGGGTAGAGAGAGTGACATTTTGACTTTAAAAGAAATAATTAAGGAACACGGGGGCTTAGATATTTGGCTCACTAGTCCCAATCAGGCTTAGACTAGTGAGGAAGCATGCTTTTTATGAACTTTATTGATACTTGGTGAATATGAAATTAATTTTGATTTAGAAATATACCTAGATCTAGATCTACTATCATTTTAAATCTGGTCAGGAAAATGAATATCACATCTTGAATCTGGCTCTAATTTATATCTAAGATATAGATATAAATCTGGTCTAGACTAAATCTACTTACTAGTGGGCCGATTGAGGCAACCACAATCTTGAATATCTAAGCCTATATAGATTTATATCTTCCTCTTTCTAGTTCCTTAAGAGAAAACACATCTGTGTCTGTGTCACAGTGAAAAACTGTAAAATAACCAGATGGTGGTACCCTTTAAATTAAAAAAAGCTTGGTTGCTGCTACAGTTAGAGAGACCCTGGAGAGGTGTCTTTGGTGAAATAGTATTACAGTCGTAGGGTGAGGCATGAGGTTGAGGACAGACAAGAAACATAGAAGGGGTAGAAATATTTCAAAAATTTAAAATTATGATTTTAGAAAGTTGGGAAAATGAAGGAGAAAGGTAATGAATAAAGCACATGTTAACTAAACAGAGAAGGATATAAATTTTTGTTTCCTTCATATACTTAACTTCTGTTTTGTTTTTGAGAAGTGCAGTGATGAAATAGTTAAAGCTGTTTTATTGTGTAGTAAAGCAATGGTGGCTGCCAAAGCTTTCATCAATCAAGGGTTCAAATCCCACCAGAAGCAAGTGATTCAAGTGCTTTATTACAAAATGTGTTACATTCATTTCTGAAAAATTTGAGATTTTTACTGGAAACATCTGATTTCTCATTTAGCTAGAGTTGCCATTTTTGTACCTATGATAATTTTGTAGAAGCAACAGTTAATACTCTGAGATTAATACTCACCGGACAAACCAAATGCAGTATCTGCAGTTTAAACCACATGAGAGATACTGCACTTTGTTTGTCCACGGCAGAATATACGAAGACAAGTAACAAAATATTAACAGTTTTTGCCCTTTTTCTCAGTTTTTATGAAACGGCTTGTAACTTGTTTCACACAAAACCTTTAATTCACACTTCAAGCACTGGACATCCAATCACATTCACTTTGTACCTCTCAATCATTACAGCTTTCTTTGTGTTTATCTGCCAGGATCTGGTCAGCCGTGCCACTGCAAGTACATGACAACCCAGGACTACAACACAATGATCATTTCTACCCTGGGAGAATTTGCATGTGAGCTATATTGTAACTAAGAGAGCACACACTTGCTTCAATGGGGAAAAAAAGGAAGGGGGCGCAATTTTTACTCTTGATTTTGCTCAAATGGTTTAAAGAAAAAAACTATTGAAGCAGAAAGTCACTGGTTTTGCCTTTAGAAGTGACATTTTAAAGTTTTGTTTTATTCCTCTGAGGTATATTATTGTTATATCAAAATCTGTCTTGTCGTGTGCACAGTGTTAGGAGTTAAAATTTGAGTAAAAACGATATCTTAAATTTTTTAAAAATCTTTTTCATAATAAATTTTCTGGTGGCATTGTAGCCTAACTGTAGACACTCAGCTCTGGGCCCTAGAGATTCGAGATTCAAGCCTTGGCTCAGCAGGTTGGCGTTAAGTCCTTGGAAAAGGCTCTTTACATATCTTTCCTTGCCTCACTCAGGTGTTAAATGGATACCAAACTGTAAGCAGTTAAAAATCTTCTTGCTTAGATAGAGTGATGCTCTTTAACTGCTGCTGCTGTGTGAGTTCAGAAGGTACTTTGGTTGGTGATGGTCTCTACTGGAATCCATGTCAAGCGCATAGAACACTGTCGTTAATTATATGTACATTAAACACACTTATTATGCTTTGTTTTTAGAATGACAGCTAAGCCAAATATTTTATCAAGTAATAATTATGATTTCACTCAAATTTTTAGCTCAAGAAATTGCAACGCTAAACATATATCAATGCCTTTAAATAAGAAAAAAATAATAACAATACAGTGTATTTATATATTGCCTAGAGACGTTTGAGCATTATTATTACATATATACTTTACTTTCATATCTAAAACATACAAAAGACATGGAAAAAAAAGACATCAGGATAATCCTAGCCGTCATAAAAATTGCAAACAATTGTGTCTTGATTCTCTTTTCAAATAAACGCTCTGATGCTTCAGCCTGCAATTTATTGGCGAGTTTGTTCCAAATTTTTGGGGCATGTGTATGGAAGGCTCTTTAACTGATGGAACATTAAAAGATGAGTGGATCTCATTTGCCCGAATGGGGTTTACTGTGTAATGAGGTCTTTAAGGTGTTCAGGTGCCTTATTATTTACTCATTTGAAACACATAAGGGCGATTAAAAGATTTTAACAACTCCCCTATTAGTTAACTAGATCCAGAACAGCGGCAGTTCTCCCCTCTCTCGCTTTGTTAGCCGCCCGCGCAGCTTGCATGACGATGAGAGGAGGTAGTCCGCCATCTTGTTGTGGGAAGGGCTGCGGCCAGCTCCCCTGCATAGGCCTAGGGGCCCAGCATTACTCTTCTACATGAAGTAGTAATAAATTAACCAGTGCACCTCCCTCACACAGTAAAACTTAATCTTTCAGGCTATTTCGTTATTATTTTTGCGATAAATTTATGTAATGGTTCAGTAGTATCTGGGCAGGGTGTAACGAAGTTAGACATTGTTTTGGTCTAGTTCCTTAATCATGCTATGTACAGTGTAGATCTAGATTAAGGCTACGCTTGTTTTCCTAATGGAATGTGTTAAGCATTCGTAGTTATAAGTAACTTACAGATTTCATAACTCGTTAAAATCTAGAATGATCGCCTATTATTAATTTTGTAGATCTAATCTCTGGATTTATCTAGATTACTATCTTCCAGTTAATTTACATAATGACAGGTGCCCTATTTTTAACTTGGCTCGCGATTGGGTGTCGCTGCCGTATTAGGCCACGCCTTTCTCACCTTTCTTGTAAAGGGTCGAATTTTCTCGAATTTGTGTGTTGTTTCTCGATGTGTGTTTTACTTATAAATAGACCTCGCATGGTTGATAAAAGGGATATAAAAGTGGAGACTCAGAGAGAGATTCGGAGAAGACGGAGAGGATAGAATACTGGATTAAGAGAGAGTGAGCAGTTTTTAGCAAAAGTTAGATCTACGATTTGTTTATGCTGGACATTGCCAATTGCACTGTTACTATTTTCGACTGCTGTTGGATGTGAATACTGTTTCGTGTTGATTTCTTCATTTTAAGTTGAATAAACTTATTTTCTACGTTCTTCACACGACTTTTCACATTTTCAAGATTTTAAAAGAACTCACAAGTCTCGCATCAGGAGTTTTATTCGTTTACTCGATTATTATTTCTGGTGTTTGTGACACAGGGTCTTATTTTTTTTCTTTAGTAGGATGAAAAAGGAATATTCAATAAGTCATATTCGATGCATAAAATATTCATAATTATGTGGCAGACTGAAGACGCAAGGGCAGGAAAGAAGGACAAATCGATGTTAGAAAATTAGCTACAAGACTAGGCCCCTATGATATGAAAAATCGCGCACAAGTTTTTTGAAAATATCTTTAATTTTAAAAAAGTATGCCTAGAAAAAGATTTCCTCTTAAAAAGACCTAGACTTTTTTTTATCTATTTAGGCTTGCTTTAATAAATGGAAAAAAATAATTGAGAGACCTTTAATACTGAAACACCCGCAAACTGTAGGCCTAGATGTAATAAAATCCAAGTTCCCATTCTCTGTCCCTATAACAATCCTGGCGCTTCACAACAACATTTCATGTCAACTAACACCCCATATAGATTACTATATCTCACATCAAATGCTAATTACAGATCGGTCCAAATTATGCAAAATACCGAATGAATTTTTAAATTGATTTCTAGATCTAGCTCTCCTGGAATCTGGTAGTATAGAAATTGCCTCTAATTCTGTATATATTCTATAGGGCCTATAGATCTAGATTTAGGTCTACATGATCTAGATATCTAGATTAAGGATAATACTTATTAGATGTATGTAAAATAGGAATTTATTCCAATATATCTAGAGG